>PVJX010022657.1:0-30290 GCA_004027295.1 Dolichotis patagonum
TATCCTCAAACACATATCACTTACTATTGACAAAATCTCTCAGTCCTTTCTTAGAGCTTTCTGAAATATGCAAGACGTATTTTCTAGCCTACTCTCCAACACCACACCAGGACTTCTCGCCCCTATCTAAAGTTAGTACCTGTTGGTTACACTTGCTCCACCTGCTTCTTCCCCATACCCTCCTCAGCCTCTGCTGGCCACATGCTCCTCTGGGCTTTGATGGCATCAATTTTTCATTGTCATCACAAGATGCTTTTTCTACACTGTCTGACTTATGTCCCATCACAGAATGTTCTCCTGTCCATGATCCATCTCACCTACTTGTTGCACAGAGGTACATTTACATACTCAGATCATCTTATGCTCTAACTTGCTGAAGTGGTTTAACACTAAGATATGTTCTGAATGGCTGGAATGTGTCTCAAATGGGTAAGTGAAATAGTCTCACACAACTTCCCTTTTTGAAAATATATAGCAAACATCTTACACTGCTAGTTCAACATTCAATTTTTCACATACGATTATTTTATTGTTCTCTTGTGTTGTTTTAATAACACAACACAGAAGCATTTGGGACAAGGATAAGCTGTGCAGTAAACTACTGCTTTCTGCTGCCTCTATTTTATTTTCTGCTCAGCTTCCAGAGATCTATGATGCTAACATTGTCTACTTTGGATGAGAGGCAGTTCGGGCATAGGAATATTAATAAAGCATCACTTTTTTCTCTACTATAAGAAACACCAAAGTGAATTATTCATGACAAGCAATTTAAAGTAAAAACTAATTTTTTAGATGTGTCTTCTTTTTTTGTAATGTGATAGATACAAATTATTATACATTTTATGGTATTACATTCAAAATCATAGTCTGCTATGAAGTAGTGTAGGGAATGCATTTGATAAAATGATAAATAATGCACATCTTTATAAACTCAATTTTAGAAGACTTCCTATGGATTGTATATAGTCCTCTAAAGATAAGAGAATTTAGTATAATCCCTGTTTCCAGTCACACTATCGGTATAATAGAATAATGGTACTCTCAACTACTGTCACACACTCTTTTTCTATGCTGTCCTGACTTGTCCCTGTGGCTTTAGAACCTTCTCAGTTCGTCATCCTTTTTATTTATGTGATGATCCTGTTCCCCAGACCTTTTGAGTGTGTGGCTTCTCTTTTATGTTCTTACTTAACAGGGTGACAAATGAAAAAAACCAAGTTGAACAAATTTAAGCAAAACAAATGGAGTTATTAGCACTCATAGCTGACAAGTCCAGGCTGAAGCTAGCTCCACCCACACAAGAATACAGGGACTAAAATAGTCTTTGTGTGGTTCTGATTTTCTTTCTCTTTTGCTACGCCCTTCTTTACTCTCTTAACTTTATACTTGACTTAGGCAGTATTTAATCTGAATTATTGGTACAGCTAGAAACTTTAGTTGAATAAATTTCCAAAGTCAATTTTGAAAACTTTCTTCCACAAATATCATAAATAACTTTTCTTTGCTCATATGACTCAAGTTTTGTTTTTTTCTTCATTCTCCCTTCTCTTTTTTTCTGTCATATCTTCCTATTTCTTTCCTTTCTTTTCCTGTACTGGGGAGCCAAACCAAAAGTTTTCTACTTTTTCTTTTCTACCTATATCTGATCCTAATCGATTTAAAAAAATTTATCATGATTCAAGGTTTGCAACGTTGCCTGAAGTAGCCTCGAAAACACCATCCTCCAGACTCTGGCACTGGAGCAGTTTGCTTTCCAATGAATACTTGGGTCAGTATTTGGACTTTCCACTCAGGTTTTGCTCATATGCCCTACTCTAGACTTCACACTGTACATCATTAGAACAACATATAATGACTGTGAGCTGTGCAGGTGAGACAGAACAAAATTCCAGATATTTATTATCTATTATTTATATAACTCACATCTTTTACTTGATATAGACAATTTTAAAGCACTTTCCCCTGACAGGGTGCAACTCTACCACAAATTACTGTAGAAATATTTCAAATTCTCCAAAGTATGTGCTTTCCTCGTATCTCACTGAATTTTACATTCACATTCCAGCCCAGGGTTTTTTGGTTAAAAAGTTTAGGTTTTCCATAGGACCCAAAGTGCCTTCCACCAATCAGAAACCATTCGTATCACACTCAATGTTTGCTAGTGAGAAAGTGGAATGTTTTCAGTATAGATGGGGAAGATGGGAACAGAATTCATGCTACTTGTTTGTCCATTCTTGCTACATAAAAGTCTTTTGTGTGATCGCAGTAAGCACTTCTCCTGCTCTGCGGGAAAGAGTCCCCTTATCAACTAACCCTTCAGCTCCTGATTCTGAAATCTGGGAAGCTTTCACTTGCATATTTTCCTATAACATCACATTAGATTTTAAGTTAATATTTTTATGGGTTACTCTACAAAGTTAACAACAGTTAAATCTCTGTTGGTCTCTTATCATTTGGTACTCCTTACTTGGAAAAGTTAAAGCCAAGAATCAAGAGGTTATAACGCAAATCTTAATCTATGTGTTTGTGGCTTGGCAACGATCTTTGAAAATAGTACCATGTTCATATTCTGGCTTTGTTTGGTTCAACATGATGGCATCTCTCTGGTCCCTACTTTTAAAATAATATGGTAAACCTATTCCTGTCTTATTTTAAATCTCATTAATATCTCTGTCTCTGTGTGTCTCTGTCTGTCTGTATCTGTCTCTGTCTCTTTTCGACTCTGTCTCTCTGTCTCTCTCTGCAGTGGATGTTCACCCTCTTTAGATAGCTATTGAAAATCAGAATATTAGACGATGCTTGAGAATGTTCATGGTCAAGCAATAACTGTTTTGGACCTGATCTTACCTCTTGTTTTATTTGTACATTGCTTCTTTTAGTATGGGACTTAGAATGTGGATTTATCAACACTAAGATATATGTGCCTATCTTCTTAACAGGTTAATTATTGAACAATTGGAGACTTTTCCAAATAAGCAGATTTTTTTTCTTCCTCCAATGTGTTCTTGAGATATGATTTTCTCTTATTATAGAAATTTACTTGGATTCATAATAAGAAACCAGAACAAAGATTTAAAAGTATTCTTATTTTTATAAGAATTCTCCCTAAGTGTCAGTCGAAATTAAAAGCTTACAGTACTGAAAATAATGAATTAACCATATGGGAAAGGGTCCCCTCTTTAAATTTGAGACATATCATCTACCACCTGTGCCTCTGTAATTCTACATTTTATATTTCATTTACAAAACCCCACTTTCTTGATGTCTTATTATCATATCACATGGTTTTCATTTTAACAATTTTTAAAATTTTAGCAAATTTGACACCAAAGTTCTACGTTTACTAAGCTTTTCACTTTCTCTATTTCCCTGGCACACAAACTGTTGTCACATTAATCTCTAAAAAATGGTGTTTAAATATTGATAGTACTTCAGGAGTCAGAATTGTTTTGTGACAGCCAAGCATTATACTGATAAGGGTATGTACTGTCTGCATGCTAAAAAATGTATGGCAGACATTTGTTCCTCAAGATTCAACTAACTGGGAATTTGTATTTCAGTTATCACTTCTATTTTCTTCTGGGTTGGTCTTTGTCTATCAAGGTTTTATTTTTTTATAGCAAAAATGAATACTTTTGTTGTCAAATTCTAGGACTAATATCAGCAGGGATCTCCAAAAATTAAATCAAATAGAGAGACATTATCTACTATAGTATAGTGTAAAGTAATTTTTCTCCCAGCTAAAAATATTACATTATAAATCTCCCCTTCAAATTTGACCAAACTTTCTTTGGTTTCTAAAAGTAATTAAGACAATTATCACATTGCATTTATAAACACTGAAAACTGAAATCAGATTATCAGGTGCAACCAATACACACATTGTTGTTGAAGAAAAATCTGATTCACATAAATTTAAGTCAGATTAGGATACAACCACAATTTAACACATCTAATTTTCTTTTAGGAAAATGTAATTCATCATTGATTGAAGCCAGTTATTTTTTAAAAACATATTTACCTTTTCCTTCTGCCATATGATGCACCCCAATCTGAGGCCGTCCTATTACGGATCTTTTAATGCTAGGTCTCCCGCCGAGCATAAATACTAAACTGATGTTAGTCACTATACGAGAAAAAATGCATATGTACTTTATATGTACATGGACACAGAGTCACACAATAGAACAAAGACTCAAAGAACCAGGCTTGAAAACTTATCTACTGAATTAGACAAAGAGAGGTAAAATATGAGAACATGGCAAGATAAACGATCGCCAACGAGGTAGTGAATGCTGAAAAAGTAATTAGGGAGATAAGGTTTAGGTTATAAGATTGGTTTGTACAGATTTTCCTAGGCCTTGGTTCCTTACCCCTGGTAATAAGAAAGCCACTTTCCCCCCGATATAGCAAGGACCTCTCTCACGGAGGCATTTTTTTTCCTGCCTTCAGAAAGGAAAGAAGGAGGTCAAAGAGCTTGGTTGCACCTGTTTTTAACTGCTTTCCATTCTCCACAATCTCCAGGTACATGTGGAATTGCAAATTGTGCCACACTTCAGAAGATTTTAAGCAGGCTTTCTTTTCATTCTGGTATTGTTATTAATTACCTGCCATAATGTAAGACTAACTGTCTTGTTTTATTAAAAAGGGATTAGAATTCACTAGTGTCAGGAAAAAGCATACAGTAAGATAAATATATTCTTAAGCATAAACCAGTTAATTCTGCAACATGAGAAAATGTTTGATAAAGCACAGAGTACTATTTCAGCATTTTCAACTCTATAAAATACAGATTAGGAAATTGCTTTTGAAGTGTCTTATAATGGTCGAATTAGTTCAGGAAGAGCACTTTGCTATTAGCTGCCGTGGTTTTTGACCTCAATAGTCTGTTATTCTAATAAAGAACCATGTAGGTCAATGTTACAAATGAATTTAAGGCCTCGCATTGTAGAAATGTATAACTAATGCCAGTCTTTTTCAACCCCTCCTGCATATTTGTGTCTCATGGGCCCACGTTCAACGAAGGAGATTTGTATTCTAACTGGTCTGGAATATTTAAAACTCCTTTGGTAATTCTCACATGCAGACAGGGTTAAAACACTGATTTCAGTTAGCATGCTTAGGAAATTTACGAGATAGTACTTCTGAGTGAATAAGGTGTGTATTTATTCAGTAAGTGAAGTCTTATTCTTTCATTGCTTCCATTTGAAAACACAAGAAGTCTTCCTAGAGATACGCCGTCAAATCATTGTACAGTTATCCACCTCCCCCATGATTTAGTTTTGCTCCATTTCTGTTATCATGGGCCATCACCATGTAAAATTGTTCCAAGAAAAACTGCAGAAATAAATAGTTCAAAATCTTTAATTGTTTGCCATCCTGAGCCAGGAAGATAGCATCTCAGGAAATCCTTTACACTCCTAGGATTTGAATTGTTCCATTCTCCAGCAAATCCACACTCTTTATCGTATCTACCCACAGGAACTTAACAACCCTCTTGTTCAGCAGGTGCACTGTTTGAAAAGCACTATACTTGTGTTCAAGCAACCCTTATTTCGCTCATTAGTGACCCAAAGCACGAGTAGTAATGTTGACAATTTGAATATGCTAAATAGTGGTCATTTAGTGAAATGGTGAAATTTCTTTACTTAATGAGGAAAGAGAAAATGTCCCTAAGGTAATTGTCCAATAAGATGTTGTGTGAGATAGACCACATTCATGCAAAGTTTACTATAGTACGGTTATAGCTGTTCTAGTTTACAATTATTGTTTTTAATTTGTTATCATATCTAATTTATAAATTAAACTTAGTGTATGTATGTATATACAATACAGGAATCATAATAGTATACATGTCCTATAAAGGTATTTCAGTTGTCAAGCAGAGTTTTGTTACCAAGAAATATTGGAGTCATTATAATAACACAAAGCAATATTTGTGTTTGTGGTCACAGTGATATAAAAAATCCTACTGCCTCACTAGTACTTTTAAGAGGATAGCACATACAAGTATGTCCAGTACAAAATACTTGAAAATGATATTAAATCATCATGGTACTTGTTCATATGTTTAGTATAATTTTCATTATTACTTTAGTCTATAGCTCTACCTACATATTCAAGTTTACTCTAAAGCAAACGGTGTGCTGAATACTGTCTTGTAATCTTATATTTACCATGTATCTTGATTACATGAACAGTATGAATTGGTCTATACTGCCTAGATTTAAGTAAATACACATTATGATGTTTGCATCATACCTTAAAAAATAAAGCTCCCTGAAGGACACATTTCTCAGAAAGTATCCGTGTCATAAGTGGTACTTGACACTATATGAAGTTAGTTTCTATGTATAATTTCAGGTACCTATTGTGGCTGCTGAATTATCTATGTCCTCTGTATTTAAATAGGGACTACTGTATAAATTTTATAGAATGAACTATAAAAAGTTTACCACTTTCTTCCAAAAGAGAATGGACTAAATTCAAAGAGGTCAAAATTTTCAGTATGATTTTTTTTATTAAGGTATTATGTAGAGAGGGTTTTACACCATGCTAAAAAAAATAGAGATATGGTGGTAAACAAAAATAAAAATCCCAACATCATCCAACTTTAACTATCACGGATTTTATATATATATATATATATATATATATATATATATATATATATATATAATTTTATTTTGTTAAGAAGTAAAATAATTTTATTTGTATTTTCCACTGAGCACAAAACATTTACTTGCTTTGCTGAGTCAAATACATTGCATTCCTTTGGGGGCCACTGAGTAGAAACCTTCAGTACTTTGAAAAGACTAAAGAATAAGTAATGTGTGAGATTAATATAGTAAAGCAAAAAAGGAGCTTGTAGATTATTTGGAATTAAAAGGGAAGCAGCTGTACAAATGCAAAATACTTTATATCAATAAAAAACTGTGTTTACCAATAAATTTGAAAATGTAGAAGAAATGGACATATTCTTAGTAAAATGTCAGTGATCAAATTTACTAAGAACAAATTAAAAATTGGAATAAAAAATATTAAAACCATTAAATTGTTCATTAAAAATATCCACACAAGTGCTACATCTTCAACAACAAACCGCACTACAATTTAATCTGGAAGAATAACAACATAAAATATTTGTAAAAGTGGAAAATTTTTAGTCAAATGTGATACGAAGATGGATGCAAAATAGAAACTAGTATGCAAATAATCCACCAATATGAAAATTTCCATATAGACTGATGAAGGTAGTTCTCATCAAGAATGATAAAATATCATTTAGTGGCATAAAGTCTATACAGTTGTGAAGAAACTTAATTATGTCAACTTGATTGGTGTCAGAGTCAACTTGGGGACTTGTAAAGCACAGTTCTGGGTACCTCTGGGTGGGTCATGGACCCATGGCTTTGTACACTGTATATGGTCCCTGGCCCCCGGATCACTGGCATTGTTCCCTTGCTCTGCTTTGCAGCAACCTTAAAATGATGACTTTTGCCCCGCCATGCCCTTCCTCTACTTTCTATCTTGGAGCCATATTACCATGGACTGAATCCCCTGAAGTCATGAGCTGAATCAATTCCTTCTCCTTGAAGTTGAGGCATTGATTAGTGTGCCTCGTCGACGTGAAACCTGATTAATACGAAAGCTATGCATTATACTATCATGCTAAAAGTACATATAATAGTGAATATATGAAAAGCTTTCAATGAAATCAGATACTGAAAGAATATAAGACCATACCAGTGTTTTGAAGAATTGGAACAAAAAGAGTTTGTATTAACTGTTGATGGAACTGACATTAGTATAATTATCTTCCAAAAGTAAGTAGCATTGTTGGGAGAAGTGAAGAATTATAAACTATAACAAAGCAATTACTTTTCTTGTTATATACTCTATATTAGTGATTTTTACATTTGAATGTGTGTAAGAATTGCTGAGAAAGAATGTTAAACACTGTGCTCTCCCCTGTCCCCAGAGCACACATCTGGAGTGTGGCTGGGGATTTGCATATCTAACAAGTCTCCAAGTGTTGCTGTTAGCCAGGAGAATAAACTTCGAGAATCATTTCTAAGACACACTTGTCATTGTTCAAGTTGAGATACACATAAAACTGAACATGTTTCCGTGAAGAGAACAATGAACACACAAAATACAATGAAATCCAGCAGTATAGTGACTATGAAATAAGTATAGCTGACAGATAGTGTATGAACCTCTGACTTTTGAAAGGTAAAAATACAAATCACTCATATTTGATATTTATGTATTATATACATGAAACAAATCATACTACTGGACTCCATAAATAAGTACATATATGCCAATTAAAATTTATAAAGCAAAAAATAAGTAAATGAATAAATTGGGTTGTATAATACATATGAAATTTCGCTTGTACAAATATCAAAATATACTAAGCATAAATGTACTATGTAAAGATATTTTTGTAGAAAGTATACTTATAACTAGAGGAAAAATACACATATAGAATAGTGATTAGCTCTACTGAGGAATGGAGGACAGACGTTAAGCAGAGCAGGCTGGGATTTATTTGTTTATTTATTTTTGTGACAAAGTCTCACTATGTAGTGCAGGCTGGCTGTGAACTCAGGATGAAGCCCAGGCTGGCCGGGAACTAACGGTGACCCTTTCTCCTCTATATCCAGATCTGAGCTGAGATTCAAAGATACAGTTTAGGATGGTTACTAGGAAAATGAGTATTTCCTTTCTATTCCTTTCAATCATTTCTTTCTTTTCATGTAATTCTTTTTAATGTATCCACATGCTACAAGCAATTTAGGCCTGCTAATCTTTATTTTCATTGTACTTCATAGACTTTTTATAAATTTGTCTATAATAATCCACACTAAACAACTCCTGGGAAAGAACATATTCTTTTTGCCTTATAAACTCCCATAGATTCTCAAATTCTGTCTTTAGATCTCTGTTTCTTTATAGTAGGATCACAAATTCTTACTGCCTGTTCTCAGATTGAAGTTCTACTGTTGTCAGAAATTACACAATAATGGAAGCATTCCGAGGATAAATAATTGAAAAACAAAAACAACAAAAAACACTATTTGGAAGAAAACTTGCCCAGACTTCTATCATTTTAGGAAGCAAACCGAGTCAGTGTGAGGTCAAAACTATGTGGAAATCTTTCAAATATTGTAAGTAGTTTTCATTTCCTCCCTAAATATTCTTACCAGTAATCTCAGTATCTACTTTGAACTCACTCAAATTTATCAGTGTTTTCTCAGACTATGATGGTCCTCATTTAAATACTGGCTACTGTTGACAGAAAATGAAATTTTATCAATATAGCCTGCAATAATTTCAATTCATTTTGGCAGAAGTATGACATTGTTAATTTGCCTTGAGATTAGGTCAAACTAATATCCTTCATATTTTCAGAAAGCCTCCTGTTAATCTATATTGTTTACTTTAAGGCTTGATTTGCAATCTTTGAGAGCTTGAGTTTTTTTCTTAATATTAAAGTTTAAATTAATTTTTATCTCATAAGTTTTGCTTTATTAGTCTATTGTGTTGAGGTAGTTTAGAATATCAGATATGACATTCAATACCTTTATTCCTCCAAGTTTTCTGTTACTCACACATATCACATAATCCATTTTGTTTCTTCATCCAAAAGAGTGAAAAACTTAAACTACAAAGAACAAAACCTTAAAAATGTCTCCTCATGTGAGTATTACATTAATCGACATTTTCTAGAAAGATTATTGAATGCATTATAACAATTAATGAAATTGTTACCTTGTTCAGATTTCATCAGGTTACCCACTAATTTATTATGAAAGATTTTAGGACAAATAAATCTATAAACTCATCTTGATTTACAGTCTGAAACGCTATGAAAAATATAAATGAAGACAGTTCGACACATGCCATTTTCACACCAATGAATGCATAGTAACTTACTCTATTTATCTTTAAATCTTTTACATGTACCCAGAACATTTGTGACATAATCTGTATATGTGTCTTTCATCTGTGGATTTTTTTTTATCCATATCTATGAGATGAATATACTATTTCTGTTTCCATTGTTTGAGTCCTTCCCTTGTTTCTGGTAAAAGAATCTCATTTTTTCATGATGGAATCCATACTGTTTTGAATTGCACAATTCAAAGAATGATTTTATGACTCTGGCCAGTTTGACTGGCTGACAGTTGAGTCATCAAAGTTGGGCCAACTCCAAAACTATTTTGATGAAACTATTTTCTTTTAAGGTTACTTTAGGGAAAGCGTGGGTTTCCTACTGGGGGCAACAAGGTACAAACTATTAAGGCTGTCTTGTCGGGAGTCAACTGACTATAACGAATATTTGTCAGAGATAAGCTCATCTCAGATTGGAGAAATAGACGTCTCGTGCCATTGTTTGTGAGCCAAGATCTCTTAAATCAGCTACATATTTAGTGTTTACTGTGATGTGAAACAGTAAGTTCAGAGGGTAATAATCTAATGTTATGTGCTTGAACTTGTACAAAACTGTTTGGGATGCACTATTGAGTAATCCCTAAGAAAAATATGGCAGGGCATGTCCCCAACACCTCAGTCTACAGGCAAGTCTGTTTGTCTCCTCAGTCTTGTTTTCGATGCTAGCTTAACAAAAGAAGTATTGAGAAATTTCATTTTACTGACATATTTACTATTTTCTTTTATTTTCTTTTTTAAACAGGGTTTCATTATGCAGTTCACAATAGCCTTAAACTCCAAGTGATCCTCCTGCCTCAGCCTCCCAAGTGCTTGGATTACAGGCATGTGCCACCATCCCTGGCCCTCTTTTCTTATTCTTCATGTGCTGAATTAATTTGTCTCCATTTTTCTGCTGCTTCCCTTCTTCTACACAGAAAAGTACCTGCTTATTGAATTTTGAACAAGCTTGCTGATAATTCACTTTAAACACCACAGTTCATAATGAAAACTATTCTAAAACACTTAAAAATATGCATTGCATTTTTAAAATAAACTATTGCAAGTTAGATCTTGTTCAAATCAGTTGCTCACTCATATATATTTTTATGACCATACAAATACATTAAATAAAATTTGAATTGAGTAGTTATTATATAATGTGTGACTTCAAACATGCTCTTATATGCTTTTATTTAGGTTTTTTTTTTTAGAGCATGTAAAACCTTGACATGAAATGGCTTGAGCAGAGGAGAACTTGCTATGTTATTCTTTTATGCTGTATAAATTTACGGAAAGTTTATGTCTGAAGTTTTACATTTGTTCTGCTAAATGTTTAGCTCTGTCATTCACAAAGGTTTTATTTTTATATGTGACCATTTGATGTGTCTTTCTCATACAAATACTGAGAAAACATACTGCAGTTTGAAGGCATAAGATCTCCCTCTAGACTTTCTTCTATTAAGGCTATTTTCTGTAGCCCAAGATCTTCATTTTTAAAAAATTGAGCTTCTAGACTTTCTAACGGAGAACACCATTTGGAAAATGAAACAATGAACTACTGCAATTTAGAGGTTGCTATAAGTCTGTGGCAATGGCACTAGGAAAGGTGCAGAGTTCCCAAATTAATCTCAATGGACTAATTATGGTCACTTAAGTGTCAGTGTTGTTAACTTTTTTCATTGCAATAGAAAGCGCTAACTACTATGCTTTTCTAGGCCAGCTGAACACCCACCATAGCAGGAGGTGACACTCATTTGAAATAATGGGCTAGAGGGAAAGCCTTTATGAACTGGATGTGCAGAAACTTGAATATTATTTTGATTAATTGGTTAATTGAAGTGCTGCTACTACTGTCCTTAAAATTAGAATAAAAGTAATGGCCATAGTATTGTCAGCTAAAAAGTAGCTGGACTCCCACTGTGAAGTTTATAGGATTTTGCATTTTTTTCTGTAAAAGATTGTCCACCAGCAGGGAAGACAGTTTACCTTAATAAGGTAATAAATATTTTTGAAGAAAGACTCCTATTTCTCATAATACTACCTGATATTAAAACCCAAAAGAAGGCCCAAATAAAGTAGTGAATGATCAATAAATCCTTCATCTCCTCTGAACAAAACTTGCAAATTCTGTGTTTTAAAAAGGATTTATCACCACTTTCTCTGTTGTCTGCTGCTGAGTTTTGGAGATAAGAAAGTAAAGTGATGCCAATAATTACAAAAAACCTCTTGTTATGAACACAGTTTAAACAGGAAAAGAATCTCTTGAATAGTTTTTTCTCGTGATGGTTGGTTGATTGTGTCAACTAGAGGAAGAGTGATGTCCAGCTAAATTGGGTCAGCAGAGTTCTGGGTGTGGAAGACCCATAGGAAGATTATTTGCCAGAATGCCTCAAAGGGAAAGAAAGAAGGAAGTCTTCACCTTCACCTCAGACACCGTCTCCTGGCTTCTGGCGCAGACTTTCCAGCCTTCCACCTCAGACCCTTTGGCCTTCCCAGATGGACTCACATGGGACACAGGCCTTTGATGGCACCGTTTGGGTCCCCAGAGTGTACGCAAACCTTTTGCACTCTTGCATACACAGCTCTGTGGTCAGCCTTTGTAAACTAGATCTATAGATTCTTATATATTTGTACATCTTATACTAAATCTGTTCCTCTAGAAACCAACTGATATAATTATAAACCATAAGGGAGACAGATCAATGGGTTATATTTTATAACTCAAAGACAATTTAGGGAATATCGCAAAACTAATGCACATAAACATGCTTATTTATTTATTTATTTATTTATTGGTACAGGGGATCAAACTCATGACCTCAGGCTTGCCAGGTGACCACTGTGCCACTGAGTTATATCCCTGATCCCTCCTTTATTTTTAATATTCAAGGAGATACAAATGAAACTGTACTTCAAAAAATGGGTTTCATTGCTTCCCATGCTTTAAGTATGAAAGAACTCTTAAACTTCCTGGCCACAAAAGTATAAATTATATTTGCAAATATGTATCTAAATGTGATATTGTTGCTATAATTTTGTTCAAAATAGCATCACTTTCACAACATATCCAAAAAGTGTGTATGCTATCATATTTCATTAAATAGAGCACCGTATTTCTAATTATTGTTTAAAAAACATTGTTAATTAAAGGAGGAGACTGGGACTATAAAACAATCTTTGCTTTGTTACTAAGAATAAGTGTCTCAGAGTTCTCTAATTTAAAAGTAGATTAAAAAAATCAAAATTCAATAGACTGCCTTTTGAATCATTCATCATCTCTGAATATAATGGAAAAAAAACTGTAATTATAATCAGACCATTAAAATCCCAAATTCCTATATCAAAAGAACACTTTAATGACTACCTTTAATTTATACAAAAATTAAAAGTGTCTTTCAACTACATTTTAGGTATGATGAGACTGATGACTTAGCTTTCTCTCCAAGTAGCAATACTGATACTGCAAATGAGAGAGAGCAGAGATGATGGCCTTTATTTTTGTTTTGCTTTGTTTTCATCAGCGGTATTTGGTTAGAACTCAGGCACTTTCCACTAAGCTACATCTCCAGCTCTTCTTCTTTTTTTCAGGTAGGATCCACTAAATCATCAAATTTGCCATCCTGCCTCAGCCTCCTAAACTGCTGAGATAACAAGTGTGCACCACCATGCCCAGCTCACTATCTTTTACAGCCAATATAAATGTCTATTTGCACACCTTTTGTTGTGGTTTTGTATTGTAACAGCATTTTGGACGGGGGGAAACTATTGTATTTAAAGTAAGGTTTCATATATGTCAACAGTAATTAAATTATGTTTGAAAAGTCTTCTGGTGCAGAAGTTCTTGAACTTGAACTTGAAAACCTTCTGCCTCATCCCTCTAGAATGCTGGACGACAGATGTGTGTCGTCACGCTGGGCCTGATGGCCTTAGTGCTTCACTCCTCATATAGCATGAGTGCTAGCAAATCAATCAACTAATCAAGTGATCATAACTGAATACAGTCTAAGCACTGTACGCAAAAGAAACTACATAAATAAAAAGTTTAGGGATATACACATATGTAATAAAATTCTGAAGTTAAGCAGTGGAGTAATGCACGCAAAACAGAGAATGCAGAGAACCAAGGTGATTGAGGCATATGAATGTAGCTCCAGTGACTTCGGCAAAGAATAATTTCTTGAATGTGGCCAGAGAGAATCAAACTGCTATGCTGTAGTTTACAATTTGGGCACTTTCTTTGCATATATTGAATGTTTTGTGTTGAAAAGATAATTACATAATAACCTTTAGGATGTACTTAAATGTAGAATAAACACCGTGTATATTGTCAGGCATTTTTATATTTAAAGTAGAACACATTTCAAAGATTAAAAATAATGACACTTTCTCTCATTTATGTGTCTGATTATTCTAGATTGTCCTCATGGTGGTTGGTATTGTCATAAGAACAAGTCAAATAAAGGAGCATGTTTTACACTACTAAAATTTCTAAGTTAGGCTAAAAATGAATATGGGTGTGCTAATTATATACACCTACAATTTATCAGATTATATAGTAAGAAAAATTTAATTATAACAAACAGTAACATATATTGTGTATTTGCTATTGATAATTACATTGTGCATGTATGTTATAGCATATATAATAAACAGAATGAGAAAAAAATCAAGGCCAGAGAAATTAAAAATAGAAAATATAAAAACAGTTATAAAAAGTTATATGATATAAAAACTGTAAATGTAACACTAATTATAATGAAAAACTAAATTACAATTCAAAGCAGAGAAACTTTATTTGTAAAAAATACATGTTTGTTGTCTACCTTTAAAATGAAATAATACAGACTTTGTATGCATTAAAATTAAAAATACATTTGGACAAACAGATATTAGTGATGTTAATAGCAGACATAACTAAAGAAAAAAAGTATGATAAGGAGTAAAGTGAAAGATTGTATTCCTGATAAAAGTAGTGAGACATTAGCAAATAGAACTATGTATTTTCAGATGTTTAATAATTTGACCTTAAACAATAAAAACCAAAATTTAAAATTATACTGCAAAACCCCATAGCTTTTAATTTGTGCATTTAAAAATAAATTTCTGAGTATTTATTTTTAAAGCATTTATTTATGTATTTATTTATGCACTCATTTGTATTATGAAAAAATAACACATAAAATTTATAATCTCTATTCTGTTTTGTTTGACTTTATTATGTGTGATGGTATGAACAGCAGTTTTGAAGAAAACAAAACATTATGGCAGCCATTGCTGATTTAATATCATCTTCCTTAGAAGTCCTATTATGCTTCTACTCTGCTATTACCATTGGTTCTATCATGTTGTGTATTGGGATTTTAATATATGTGATAGTATAAACAAATTTTTTATTCAAAATGAGATATTATAGTAGCCATTGATCATAGTTATTCGGTTCAGAATGTCCTGTAATTTTTTCATTCTCTTGAATGGCTTTATACCATTGTGTTATGTTTGATATTATTGTATATGAAACTATGCTCAACTATAACAGAGAAAGAGATATTTTGACAGCTACTGTTAGTGTCTGGTTGTCTTATTGTAAAGTGCTGTGTTGCTTATGTTGTTCTATTCTGATCTGCTTTGTTCTGCCCTCTTTTGTTTTATTCTCTTTAAGATAAAAAAAAGTAAAAAAAATTATCATCTCAACCATTTTTAAGTTTCCAGTAGAAATCTATCATATATATGGGTATTACTGTATAAATCTCTACAGCTGTTTCATGTTGCAAAACTGAAACTCTATAACCAGTGAACATATTCCGCATCGTTCTTTCACCCAAGTACTTGGCAAGCATAATTCTGCTGCATATTTCACTGCTTAGTGCAAGTTTATAATTCAGCCATTTATAGATGGACATTTAGTTACTTATGTCACTAATAAGTTTTGGGTCCTTTGGCTTCATTCAGATAGAAATCTAAATCAACAAGGTATGTTCTTCTGGTGGCTTTGATGCCACTGGGCAAAACCAGTTAGGCACACAGGCTGCTGTTCTCTGTCACTGCTGTCTGCCACCATTTGAAGCTGGCCTGTGCTGGACACAGGCATCTCAGATGGGCGCTGGTCTCTGTTGCTGATATTCATTGGTTGCCCATCCCTGGAGATCTTCTGAGCTGAGAGCCACCACTGATTATTGGTTTTGTTTGTTCATTTTTTGTTTGTTTTTTTGTAACTGCTTCATCTACACTACTTAGGATAAAAACTTGAGTAGATTTACAAGACCTCCAAGCTCCCACTACCTTGGAAATGAATCATTAGCAAACTCACAAGATCTCTGGACCAGACTTTATTTTAACCATACCTGCAGAGCAGCACGTGGGCTCAGTATACCAGAGGGAGCGCTCCTAGACTAACCTCAGAGGTTTGAAGAGAATGCTGCTTACAGAGCAGCTGCTGGCCTGGGATTGGTCCAAATGTGGCCTATGATCTTTTCATATTAACGCCTGCTGATTGGTGAAATTTCAGGCCCATGATTAACTCAACTGGATGAGGCTTCTGTACAACCACAGCTGTTGTGGCAGTGGGTCAATGAAAGGGCAGGACGACGTGAATCAGTTGCTTAACCATTGTGTCTCCATGGAAAATGGTAGGGTAAAACCTGGAAATCTCCACTGGGGCTGGCTGGAGTTTGGGGAGGTTGAGAATGTTAATAGTGGGACCTCTCTTGTCTTACCACACCAGGAAGAGATGATCTTTCTTCCCAGAGGTTGGAGCAGCATCTTACCACAGCAGGAAGAGGCAATCCTTCCCAGAGGTTGGAGCAGCATCTGGGGTGACTGGAGGGAACACTGTGTCAGCAGCCAAGTTGCACCAACTGCTGTAGTGAAATGGAAGAGAGTGGTTGCTGAATAACCAGGGAGGACACCAAGGTAAGTTGTCTCAGTTCATTGTGGGGGAGGAGCAGATTGAGAGAGAGCAAAGGGAAGTGAGAAGGCTGAGATGGTCTCTGCAGCACAGGAAAAGGAGAGAGTCAAGTGCTTCTTGTGTGTCTCACTTCCACCTCTTGTTTACCATGAATAATGCAATAAGCATGAACATCAAAACTTATCTGAGATCCTACTTTCAGTTACTTTGAATATATATCCAACATTTGACAGCTCATATAGTAATTATACTTTTACTATTTTGGGAAACCTTCAGTTGTTTTTGCATCTGTTCAGCCATTTTGCATTCCCATCAAAAAGCATGAAAATTCCAATTTCTCCACATCCTCAGCAATACTCACTACTTTGTGTAGTTCTTTATTTCACAGTGGCCATTTCCATGGGTGTCAGGTGAGTGTAATTTTTACTTGCAATCTCCTGATAATTAGTGACAACTGAGCTTGTGATTAGCTGTGGGATTTATATATATGGCCTTTATTGTGTTGAGATAATGTCTTTATATTTCTATTTTGTTGAGTGTTTCTAACATTTAAGTTTGTAAAACTTTGTTAATTTTTTACTGCATCAATTGATACTATCATGTTCTTTTGTTTTTCACTCTGTTAATATTAAATGCTGTATTTGTTGATTTTTATATGTAGAAATATCCTTGTAATCCAGGACTATAGTTTGGTTCTCCATGTTTATAATTCTTTTAAAGTGGAATTAAGATGGGTATTCCAAGTTTTGATTTGAATTTCTGCATTCATCTGTTATCGTCTATTGTTATGTAATTTTCTTTCATAGTTTCTTCACTTGCTTTGCTACAAAGGTATTACTGGAATTATATAATTTGGAAATATGCCCTCATGTTCATTATTTTAAAGGTGTTCAAGAAGGATTGGCAGTAATTCCTTAAATGTTTGATTTTCATTGAGTTTTCTAGTGAAACCATTTGATTCTGTGATTTTCTCTGCTGGGGAATTTTTGAATTACTGACTGAATCACTTTTGGCCAGGTTGTATAGACTTTTAATTTCTTCATGATAAAACTTTGGTAGTTTGCAGTTTCTAGGAATTCCCATCTTTTGTATCCAATTTATTGATGTATATATGACCATAGTAATATTCACGGTCTTTTACCTTCAGTAGATGTATATGCAATGTGTTCTTTTTCATTATGTCTATTATTTGAATCTCTTCTATTTAGCAATTTTTAAATACTGACTTTTAAAAATGACTAATTTTGCTTAACTATTTTTTTCCTTCTCTACTTGGGTTTTATTTCTGCTTCAATTTTGATTATTAATGTAAGTAATATTGATTTAGGACAGGATCTCACTATGTTATTTAGGTTGACCTTGAACTCACCATGTAAAACAATCCGTCCTCAAACTCCTGGCAATCCTCCTGCCTCAAATTCCCAAGTACTAGGATTCCAGATGTGTGTCAACACAGCTACCATTGTTTTCTTCCTTCTGCTAACTTAAAGTTTACATTTTTTTGAGTTGCTTGAAATCTACCTTTCAAGATCTTTTGTAAAAGATTGTCTTTTGAAAGCCAGTGTAGGCATTTATTCTATGCACTTTAACCTGGGATAGCTGTATTCCATAGGCTATTTATTTATTTATAACTGGAATTGAACTCAGGATTTAGTACTCTCCAGGCTGGCACTTATGACACTGAGTTGAATACCCGGTCCTCCTGTAAGTTTTAATACATTTTCTTTGCACTTTTCTTGACAGTTTAGTTATTCAACATAGTATCATTTGTTTTCTACATATTTGTTGAATTTTCAATTTTTAGTTTTGTAGTTATTGTTAGTGTCATTTTATTGTGGTTAGTGTGTAATTGATATAACTTAAATCTTCTTAAATTTGACTGCTGGAATTACTGGGATGTCTTACCTCCACTAGGCTGTTTTCTTTTTTATATACACTTGGTTCTATATTAAAAATACCCTGTTAAGTTCTAGCCTATTTGTTTCCTCAATTCTTTTAATGTTTCTTTCATTATATGAGGTTAAGTGCACATATAATTATTTCTTTGTGAATTGACTCTTCCTTCATGAAGTAATGTACTTTGGTCATTTGTGACAGATATTTATTTGCAATCTACTTTTTGTTATTTCGGTCAGGCCATTCCTTCTCTCTCTTGTTAACAACTTGTGCAGACTGTATTACTGTATCCTACTTAGTATCTTTATGGTATTTTCTGATTCTGTAATATGTATATATGGGGTTTTACTAGAGATTTATATTTCTCTGTGTGTTGTGTTGCTTTCTAGCATCCTTTTCTTACAACTTGAAAAATTCAAAGTATCAGACAGGTCCAGTTGTGGTGAATTCCGTCAGTATTCATGAGTCTGGGAAGATCTTCATTTCTCCTCCAAATTTCAGAATGCTTTCTCTAGATACAGAGTGCTTGGCAAGCATTTTTCTTCCCCCAGGCTCTCTCAGCACTGTGCAGATATTCTCCTATTTGTTTTGTCGTGCTCTCTGCTGAGAAATCTGCTAAAACTTTCAGGAAACTCCCTTACATGTAACCATTCACTTCTTTCTGCTTTTAAACGTCTGTCTGTTTCCACATAACCATGGAATTGGTTTGGAGGTGAACTATGAGCTCATCTCAGTTGGAATCATTTGACATCCTCAGATTTGCCTGCATAGTTCCTTCTTCAGACTTGGAGTTTCAGCTTGTGGCTTCAGATGAACGATCTGCCCCTTTGCCTATTAGATCTCTTGAAAGCATCCTATGATGCATGTATTGCCTCCTTTTGATGAGGTTCTATATACCACACAGATGATCACTTTTATTAGTGATCATCATCCTTGCTCTTGTCTTAATAATTTCAAATGACACACTTTCATCTTCTTAGAGCTTTTCATCTGCTTAATTGAGTTATTTCCCGAACCCCTTATAGACTTTCCATTCAGCTACTTTATTCCTTTGCTTCAGAGCTTCTGTTTTTTTCTTTTCTTCCTTCTGCTGTTGGTTCTTCATTTGACATTTCCATTTTGTTCACGTATCACTTTTCTCATCCTGTTTAGTGATCGGGTCTCATGGCTTGCTGAACTTCTTTAAGGCCATTACTTTGAATGGTTTCTGCTGGCTGCATAGCTCTTCCTTTGCTTGAATTGGCTTCTGAAAACTTACTTTGTTGTTTGAATTAGGCCACATTTTCTTGTTTTGTTACATACCTTGCTATATTTCTTGCATTTGGGCATTTGAAGAAGAAGAATGACATCACAGAGAGGAGGAAGAGAGGAGAGTTCGCAAACTTCCTGAAAGATTTCCCTTGATTATGCTGACTAAAATTGCTGGTGAGCTCTTAAACTGTGCATTGATACATTGCCTGGAAATCTTGCTTACATCTTATCTTGCTGATGTGACATCAGCATGTGCATCACATTTAAACACATATGGACTAAAAGAGAATACTTACTGTTCTTCAGGCCATGAAATATATTTCAATTAATTTCAAAGTGTCCACAAGATATTTCAGTTCTCGGACTTGAATATACACACATATATATGTGCATGTGACTATGCATGCATATATGTATTAGATAGGCATACATACCTACGTAATAGAATGAATCATATGCGTAATGGAATGAGCAAAACATCATGCTTCAAGAAACTAAAAATTAAAGCATCACCAAATAAACTTTCATTTATACAGCAAAATCCTAAAAATATTTGAATGTACTCAGATTGGAATGAAAAGGAAAGCACATTCTGTGAAAATCTGTGGTATGTGTCTGAGGTAGACCTTAAGGAATTGTCTAAAAGAATACAGGAAATTCTAAATGTAATGTATGAATTTAAGGAGTGAGAAAATGGTTACCTTGCTAAACCTCAAACTATCAACAAATGAGCAAAGAAGAGATAAAACCACAATGTGCTGTAGAACTATTTAAACTTACAGAGGATAATCAATAAAAATGTGAGTAAATATAATCAAAGGGATACTTAATTTAATAACATACATAAACACTTGGCTAAACCTCAGGAAAAACATTTCTCAGAACACTTGCTGATTTCCCTAGAACAGTTGGTAAGAGCAGTGTGTGAATCAAGATAGGAGGTAGGCATTTGTCCTACATAGACTGCATTTGAATATATACTCTAAATTTTCACTTTAATTTTGGCTCTTACTATCCTGTTACAACAAGTTACTTAGTCTCTTTGTAAAGCTAGTTTCTCAAATATAAAATATGCTTTGTGTGTATATGTGAATGAAATTTAAGTTAATATCCTTATTTTGTAACTTGAATAACTACTTCTAAGATAACAATATGTAATTTATCAACTAGTGATTTCTTACTGTTATTTTTTTGACTAGTCATTTCTTATTTTTATTTTTTTAAATTCTGTATTATTTCTACTTTTTTCCGTTTTGCTTTTTTCCTCTAAATAGAAAAAGAATAGTCATGAAACACATGTGCATAATAAATATTGGAGACTAATTGGTTGGTCAAAGAAATGTTCTCAGATGAATGTATTTGGGACTCAGTTTAGCTACTTTTAGAGCATTGAACATCACAAAATTTGTGACATTTTCATAAACTATGAAATAGCAATGTTAACTGCCACATTTATAGTTGTTTTAAGAGCATATTATATGGGAAAGAGATTAATAAACCATAGTTTTGGAGAGATTCTTCTTAATCCCTCTGTAAGGATCCTTTTGGGGATTGTATGAAAGTAAAATAAAATACATTGTAACTTTAAGTTTTTTGAAGGGATGTGAATACTAATATTATAAAAACTAATATGAAATAAACATATAACTTATCCAGATATATATATATATATATATATATATACATATATACATATATAATCTCCTTTGGTATCATTTATTGTTATAATTTCCCATGTCTTTTCCTTCTATGAAAAGTTATTCTAAAATAAAAAAGTAATATTGAGACTAATACCAGATCATTAAGATGAAAAAAGTTAGATGAATTCATGTGGTGGTTGGTGACACAATTTTCTGAAACGTTAACTACAATAATATCAAATGTATTGATTTGTAGTTCATAATCCAGTTATATAAATAACAGCCCATCTCTCTGGAAATTCAGTTTTGCTTGCAAATACAATCAAGGTTAAGGAATAAAAATTTGATGATGTTGGACAGATTAGATTGAACTTTTCATATACTTTAAAAAATAAAAAAGGATTAAAAAAACAATTTGTTTATATGGCAGAATTTCCAAACACAAGACATATAATGCTCTGGAGACCAGGGAATTGATTTACTTAATATTAAAAATGTCACTAGAGAAATCCTAGCCAAGAGATTTCAACGTTTTAACAATTGAAGCAATAAACATAGAAGACCTTCAGTTTGCTGTATAGGGACATAGTTTATATGAGAACACAGTTTAGAAGTGGTGGATTTTTCAGAAACATAGAGATTTAGAATTATGTTTTCAATCTCTGATTTTTTTCTAGAAACCTCTTTTACCTGAATCAGACCATCTCACCAAATTCAACTGTGTGTTTTCAAGTTATGTGTGTATTAAAAAAAAGAGGGAACACTGTATTTATATTTGTTGTACTATACATTTTAATGAGTTGAATGATTCTTTTTTGCTTTTATTATTGGAAAGAGAGTGAGTGTTGGTGCAATAAAAACTTTAAAACAATAAAACGCATCACAACTTTGTACTTTCAGGAAACTCCTTTACACCTACCTTATTGACTCATAGCAAAAACTGGCAAGACAGGTCAGCTGTCTGCCTCACCTGTGCTAAAATTCTATCGTAGCAGCCCATCTGGTGAACTTCAGAGATTCTTAAAATCACCATGCTGCTATCCCAACTGTAGATCATAATGCTGATGAAGCACAAAGTCAAAAACAGTCAACTACAGTCAACTCCGGAGTGATGGAGATGAATGAGACACTTACAGGATATGGCCTTGGTGCTACATTGTTGTACTGAGGACACTGAGTTTCAAAATGGTTTGCACAAATAGTATGTCTTTCTCAGAATGCTTATTCTACTGGACACTTGTTTTACTATCGCGGAACATTGCCATTCATTTTCATTAGTATATAAGCAATTGTCTCATATAAATTTATCACACTCTGCATGCTTAGCAGCTTAGCAAAGTCATACAGTGTGACTGCTCAAATTCAGCTAAGATCACTCCAAGTATAGCTTACTTAAAGCATTTAGTGATTTGAAATTTATAAACAAACAGTTTTCCTACTAAGTAGAGTTATTAAGGAAAAATTATATACCTCATCTTTCACTAAAAGTGCATAAAATAGATTACTATACTCTTTATAATATACACTAATAATTCTGTTTAAAATATTTTCTGCTATAATTTAATGTAGCTGATTTTATGATAGTTTTAAGAGATATAATTGTTTATATACATATAGCTAAGTAAAATTCTTAATTAGGAAAACTCTCACTTTCTTTCTCTGTCTTAAAATTAATAACCAACGAAATAGTGGTCTTGCAGCCAAGTTTAGAACAAAGTTATATGCCCTAGGTGACCATATCTTTTCATTTTCTCTTTTGACGTTTATTAGACATTAAATTATATGCTGCACAATGCATTAAACATGCATATTATTAATTAATGTAACTCTCAGGATTCTACAATATAGATGAATTTAAAAACCTCACTTCGAAGGCATAGAAACTGAAGTTAATGCAGATCAAATAACTCAAATAATTCAAATAAATAATCATCACTGATGCCCATATAGCTTTATTTTAGAGATTATACTTCCAATTATTTTCTTATATTCCTTCTCTGCCACCATTTCTATGACATCCCTTATAGTAGGTAGGGGGATGATTTGACTCATCCAGTAGTCACAATTGAGAAGATAGTTTTGCCATTTAATCAATATCATATAGATGAAGTCCCTAAGCGAACTACACAAACTCGAGTAAGCATGTATTTTGATTTGTAGAAAAATTTTAAGCAATAGTAAGTCAACAACAGGAAGTTTTATTGATTCGTGTTGTATTAACATCTAATGATGTGTACTGATAGTGCACTAAGGTGCATTCACAACTATGTACTGGGATCAGGGAAGGATACAGATTAAAATCTGCAAGGAAATACTTAAATGTGATTTTTATATTCACATATTATAACAATAAAAATAACCCTAATGGTTGATACATTGTGTCAACTTGAGAAGTTTAGACTTAACTAAGTAACTCAGCAATTTACATTCTAGGGTGTGGAAGACATGCCCTCGGGCAGCTGTCTAAACTCTAGCATGTTGTAATGGTTGATTCTTTTGGTCAGTTTGAGTTTAGAAGTTTAACTGAGTGACTCAGTGGGAGATCAGGGTCTCATGAACCTGAGCAAGAGGAGCACATGGAGGTGGTGTGAGTGCTACATACACCCTAAGGTGGGTAGCCTGCACACAACATAAGGAAGGAAAAATGATTTGCTCTCCCTCCTTTTTGGTCTTGTTGCTTTGCTGTTTTCTGCCTCCTTGAAGTATTGCCCCTGTGCCATGCTACCCTGCCTTGGAGCCAGCTGATTATGGACTGAAATCTCCACCAACTGTGAGCTAAATTAACCAATCCTTCCTTAACTTGTTGAGATTTTTGTCTCAGCAACAAGAGAACAGTAACCGAGAGTAACACCCTAAGTAAAATAATGATTAGTTTATTGGGAATGAAATAAAATATTAAAATATAATCAAAGTCAAGTGATTATCATAGTATGAAATGATCATCAAACTACCAATGTGCTAAAAATGCTGATTAGTCAATAGAAGATGAAATTGAATTTACACCAAAATTTTGCATTTATATATTCATGAATTAAAAATTATAAATTATGTAATCTCCTCTGCACACATTTACCTTAAACTTTTCACTATCAATTGTGTATATATATATTATATATATATATATATATATATATATATATATATATAATATATATATATTTTTTTTCATACCAGGGATCAAACTCACAACCACACACTTGCAAGGCAGGCGTTTATGCCACTGAGCTAAATCCCCAGCCCCTGTCAATTGTATTTTTATCTGTACAGCTTCTGAAAATTTTCAAATATAGAAGAATAATTTTCATTAATACCTATTATAATTTCTAGAAATCCTTAACTATTCAGTAATAAAGATTGGAAAAATAATACGTTAGATAAACACAGATTAAACTTTAAGCATGTTAATCAACAGTGATGCAGACTTTTGAACAATATAAGGCCTAATCAAAAGTAATGCAACATTCTATAAAGTAGAATATTAGCTTCTAGCTAACAATGTTACTGAAGGATCCTGAGCTTGCCTAAAATATGTGAATTGCTTGTTTTGATATCACCATCACTGCAAAAAGATAAAATAAATCACTTCTCTCTCTCTCTCTTTCTTTCTCTCTCTCTCTCTCTCTCTCTCTCTCTCTCTCTCTCTCTCTATATATATATATATATATATATATATATATATATATATATATATATATATATATATATATATATATATTCCAGAAAGGTTTTTCCCAGTTCACCGGTTCCTGTGTTGAAATATCTGATGGGAAATTCTCAGTTCTGTTTGCCTTGATCTATCTGTGTGTTTTATGTACATTTCAATGTTCATTCTGTGCTTCTTATATGCAAAATTAGTCATTTTATAATGTTTAATTTGCACATTTTCAGGAAGGTTATATGTATCCATCACTATTTCCACATTTCTAAATCATTTTGTTTATTCATATAACAGTATTTGTACCAACTCTGTCATACCAAAATTTTTATTCATATAACAGTATTTGTTGCTGGTGTGATAGATATAAAAATAGAGTTCTAGTTAAAATAAGCACATGACTACAAAATTATAACACTACAGAAAATTCTTACTGTAGTATAAAATAAAAGTATTTACATTTGGAATCCCATTATATTTTAAATTATTTATTTACAGCAACTAGTATATAAGATATTAAATGAGTATAGAAGATTTGTATTGAAGAACATATTTATAAGACAATTACTGCTATTGCATTTATTATGTAAATAAGAGTACAATTTCCATGAACATGAATCTTAATTTCTCTAAGCTAGAAAAAGATTTTAGCCGGGGATTTAGCTCAGTGGCTTAAGTGCCTGCCTGGCAAGTGTGAGGTCATGAGTTCGATTCCTGGTACCAAAAAAAAAAAAAAAAAAAGATTTTAGAGCAATTTATATCTTCTGAACAGAAATGAAAATCTTAAATGATTTCAGCAAAATGCTTTCAATAAATAGATGCACACCATTGCAAATCATATCCCCATGTTCAGAATTATATGAAAGATACTTTTCAAGCATTTTTTGTTGCATCAGCTTTTTAATTTGCATAGAGAAATTCTTATTAGCATGCAGGCACATCTTAACTTTGTCCATCTGGAAAACAAAATCTCACAAGCACCACCCCTCCCCCACTGACCTCCTGGAATCTAATTATTTCTTCACTTCAGTTGTCCCCTTATGATTAAGCTTTATGACAGTCATATTTATTGTATTTGAGACACATTTATGATAGTATGTAGTTAATGTACCAGAAACAAGGAAACAATACTAAACTATGACATGTTTTCATATCACATCAATTTTTAAATTTTACATACATTGAAAAAACTTTATAGATTTTACAGCAGTTATAAAAGTTTTAAAAACTGTAATAAAGTCCATGAGTGACCAGGAAATAAGACCTGTATTGGAATATATGCCTTGCTAATAATAAACATAAATGCTAGGGTTTGAATATATATCTCTATTCAAGAGATTTAAAACAATGAAACAATATTGCATTAGAACTAATGAAGTGCAGTAGGTGTTTGTACTCAGGGTCTCTAAAAGTTGTTCTGCTATTTCCTCTGAAATCTTCTCTAATTACTTTCATCTATGCAACTCCAACAAAAAAGGGTTTTTCCAGCTCCATTAGAGTTCATGTGTTGAAAAATCCAATGGGAAATTCTCAGTTCTCATTTGTCTTGATCTATCATCAGTGTTTGCCCCACTGAGGGCAAAGGATGAAGAGGTTACTTCATCTGTCTTGAAATGCCTTTTTTTCTTGGCTTCTAATATAGAGAATCCCCATTTCAACCAGCTCTCATTGCCTCGAGTTTCCTTTGCTAATTCCTTGTTTTTAGCTATTTGTTTTTTTTCTCTTGTTAGAGTCCCATGTTTCATTTTCTGGACTTCTTATCTATCAGCACTCATTCTTTCCTGATCTCATAATGTGGTGGTTTAAAAAACTATCTATGTGAGGTAATTTCTACATCTCTATTTTTCATTCAGATCTACGTCACAGATTATGAAATATTGAGTTATACTCTTGATACATCCTTATGCATGTCTCCATGATGTTTTAAAATTAAGATACGGATCACTCCGTTAAACCCTGCTTCCATCTATAGTCCCATCTCAGAAAAGATCGGTGCCATCCTTATAGTAGAGAAGGTCAAATAGCCTCCATTTCACACTTGATTTCAGTCTTCTGCACTCTACATCTAACTTGTAAAACTTTCCTGTAGGATCTACTTTAAAAATGCATTGAAACCTGAACTCTTCTGACCCTCCCAACACCGCTTCTACTCTCTTGGCTCAAGCTGTGATGTCCTCTCTTTGATTTATTATGCCTGCCACTACTCGGTGTCCTTGTTGGTAAGTGTGTTCTTTTCTGCTCTTCTAGTAATAGTCAAGCCAACACAATTCTAGGGCGATGAAGTCATGTCAGTGAGCCCTTTTTCTTAAAGTTTTCTAATGGCTTCTGGTCTCACAATACAGTAAGACAATGGCCTTTGTAATTCCTAGACCGCACTCCCCCACCACCATCATGCTTGCTCTGTTTGTCTTTTCCATTGCAGTATCCTTGCTTTATGTGCACATAGTGATGTTCTTGGTGATCACTTAGTGCAAGATGAACGCTAAGCTTGGGTCCATTGCACTCGTGGGTCTTTCTGCTTCAAACACTCCTGCCTCAGGTAGCTGCACTAATATTTATGTCCTTGTCCAAAACCAACCTTCCTCCACTTAGATGCACATATTTTATTTTTTAAAGTTCCTGCCCTTCATTATTTTTCTCAATAGTCAGTATTTGTCAGTAGTTATGAAAAGAAAACTTTCATTTTACCTGTATTTCTTCCCATGCAATGCTAAATACAATAAAAAAGAGATTATGTGTTCAATTTTTATTGTAGCATCCCCATTACCAGGAATAATATTTGATCTATGACCAAAGTTTAATAAATATTTTAAAAAATAAGGTAAATACCTTAATAATACAAGATTATAAAATTTAAGAAAATTTAGTTTTACTGTTTAAAAAATAATTAAGAGAAATTATCTTAGTCCATTCAAGCTGTTGTAGCAAAACATCATCAACTAGATTACAAACAATATTTATTTATTTATTATAGTTTTGAAGGGTGGGCAGTGCAAAAATATTTCTGTGTGTAGATTCATTTTCTGGTGAGGATTCACTTTCTGGCGCTTAGAGGGTAACTCCTCACAGTGTCGTCATGTGGTGGAAGGTATGCAGGAGCTGCCCTGGGCATATTTGATAGGGACACTGCTCCTATTCACAAGAGCTTTTCCTAATCACTGCTCAAAGGACCCGTTTCCCGAGACCATTCTTTGGTGCTTAGATTTAAGCATATTTGAATTTGGGTGGAGGAGGGAACCTTCATTCTAGCAGTAATGACCCCTCTAAGATGAATGTAGAAACCAGAATCATTTTTAATACCCTGGAAATGTTTTTAACCAGGACTTTATAACTTTTCAGGTTGTAACTAGTGCTTAGAATCATAACTACTTGCTTTTTGGTAAATGAATCAAAACTTATTTGAGATAAAAAAAATAATGTGAATTATTACCAAGCCTGCAGACCAATATGGAAATGTTTTCACTGAGCAATTATTGATGCCATTGTTTTCTGACACTGTGCAGTGCTGAATCACCCCAATAAATCAACATTGACTCTCACTGCCTCTAATAGGGTTGGGTTCTTATATTGAAAATACATGTATTTATTTCCTTCTAATCATTATTTTAATGAAATTATTTTGGGTGGAAATTAGAACAATTTTAAGAAGGAGAACAACTAACGTACACTTGTAGAAGTAAAAAATAGAATAACTTGCTCCATATGTTGCAAAAGTAATGTTATCCTGGGTCCGAAGGCTGGGTGGGAGGGCAGATGTGGAAGCGGCCTTCCTTCCCATCCCCACTGGAAGTCCAGACCAAGGCTGGGTGGTTTGTACTGTCATTGTTTGATTGTCCACTGTTTATGCTTTGATTTTGTGACTTGAGCAACTACTTTTGAGACAATAATGTGTAATTTATCAACTAGTGTTTTCTTACTGGTTATTTATTGAAATCGTGTATTATTTCTACCCTTTTTTCCTGTTTTGCTTTTTTCTCTAAATTAAAAAAATAGTAATGATAAAGAAAAGGAAGAAAATCCTATTTTATTTACCAGTCTCAGGATGGACTTTATGTTGACAGGAAATGTTGACTGTATTCATGTTAACTAAACAATATCTGACTAGAGCTATAAAGTTAAATGCTTCTATATTCAGCTTTCTGAATATGACTACGTCTTTCAAGTACTTAATTACTCCCACTCTAAATATTTTTATTTCATAATTATATTTCTGAAATTTTTATTCTCTTCAACAATGATAAATCAACAGAAACACCAATGCTCTGAAATGCATTTAATTCTGTGATCCATGCAATTTTACTCACAAACAGAAATGCTAAGACAGGAGTACAGTATGATTGATCTCATTTTTAAAATATAGAATGTTTGGCTTTGGAATGCCTTTGAGGATTAGAACTGAGCTTTCAGCACTAGTTTTTTTTTATTCTTATGAGGAAGAACATTTATAAAAATGCATGCATGCAAAAATGAAACAAAATAATTGGTTGTTATTAAATATTTTCTCTGAATGATCCTTATAATTATATCTTAGTCTCCTAATGACAGTAAAATGACACTAACGAAATACTTTATCTTCTATCTACTGAATGTTAGGTGGATATTTTCTCAAATAGTCCAACAAATACTCCTAAGAATTTCACTCTCTAGATTAAGCAATGAGTGTCAGACAGAATAGCTGATCTCCTTGACATCTCCATATCTTTTACTGCTTTTACACTTGAATTTTACTTGTGGGTTATTCTTAAAATAGAGGTAATATGTATTTCTCCATTTTTTTGGACTTGACATAGCTCGTTTTTTTTTTAAAGGGTAGCAACAATACAGTATTCCAAGGAAAAAAGGAAAAGTACAACAACAATAAAACCTAAGAAATTATTACTTGACTAATTACATACTGACTTCTTGGAAATAGTTGTTCAAATTACAAAGTTAAAACATGTAAAGTAGACATTCAAACAGTGAGACTGTTAACAGTTCTGCTCCACGATCTGACAAAAACAAC
>PVJX010022658.1:0-30283 GCA_004027295.1 Dolichotis patagonum
TTTCTTATTTCTCCCTTTCGTCATGTTTTTGGTTCCTTCCATACAAGTGTACAGTGTAATTCCCAGACCCTTTTCTTGTTGGTTAAGGCTCCTCTAGAGGGTGCAGGCTAGGAGCTTTAGCCCTCTTCAATAGGTTATCAGAGATTAGAGTTCACCCACGGGCAGTGTGCGCTAGCTCCTCCCTTCTGGGCCAGTCAACATTTGCAGGCCTTCACTACATCAGTGTGCACTGATCTCAGGGAAGTAACTGGGTCCCCGCCAGTGGCACGGCCTAGTTCAAGCAGATTCCACCAATCCGCTTGGCGAGGGGAGTAACCAACTGAAGCCACTTTCTTATGGAGTTAGGGCTGTCCTGCCCAAATCCAACATGTCGTCCAGTTGGTTTCCCCTTTCCCGTGGGAGGGTCTTATTCCCATCACTCACCACATCCCCAAGAACTGCTAGACTGCCCAACCTCCAACTTCAGCATGCCTGCAGTGGGAATTCACAGTGCCCTTGGGTTGGTCGTGTGCAGAGTGGGTCCCGGCGAGCTGCACGCAGGGCTGTTCAGCTCCACACTCCGGTGGCTCAAGCCAGTTGGTTTGGCTCGGACCGCTTGTTCAGGTTGGGCGGAATTCAGGCTTCTCAAGGGGGGTACTGTGCTCGCTGATCTTATCTTCACTAATAGTAGCTCTAGGACCTCATATTAGAGTGGGTTTTTGCCCTTTAGTTTCTTTCTGGGTTGTGAGAGTCTATCTCTCTCTGTTTGGGTCTCTCCAGGGTGTTTTATTCTGGCATTTGAGCTGTCTCTCTCAGAGAGGGTCTCTCTCCTGCTACCTACCAGTCTGCCATCTTGTCTCCTCCGGCCACAATTCTTGTTAATAACACTCACAGGCTTATAATATACCCTGAAGAACTATGGAGTATCAGGATGATATATAAAGAAGTCTTATATGATATGGAAAATGTAGTATTCTTCCCTCAAAAATGTGTAGGTTTTTCTTTTGTGCATTAGCCAACAAAAGACTTGCTTTTTTTTTCTTTCACATAGTTTAATTACAAGGGACTTGTTAGGCTTTTTTGCCACTGAGTCTTAATTTAAGTCTGCTGCAGTGCTGAAAACCACCGTTCAGTGCTATCAGATCTTCCTTCTCAAAGGACTCTGTGTTCTTCATGCAAATTCTTTAGTGAATGTAGCTGACCTGCAAACCCAAGAGGGGGAGACAGAAGTTGAAACGTTATTGGAAAACCATTCATCTCCTGCTTCTCATGTTCTGAATACACCCTCTTCCAGCATAGCCAGCCTTTAGAAAATTGACCCTTAGAAGATTTTCTCTATTAAACTGACAAAATATGTGTACTCTACCAATTTTAGATGCATTTATTTTGTATTACTTCATTCTACCTACCCAAGACAGTGTCCAAAGACTTCTTCCAAGAGGAACTTTTTATACTGTGGAAACCTTGGGGTAGAAATATGTCTTCCTTAAGGCCTGTTGTTTGGGTGGCATTGTTATTCCCTGAATGTAGTTTCACCTCCTAGCCTGTCTAGAACCTCTGTAACCAGCTTCTTCAACCACCTGTACTGGGTTTGACAATTCTATGACACCCTATGTGACACTCAGTGTCATCACTCAAGCCCCAGCTCTATTAAAACCCATTTCTTCAGTACTCACCATTGGGGAATTAGGGTGGAGTGTGAAAGTCTGGAATAGGAGAAGGAAAACTGAACAGACTCCCAAATGTTCTGGGGTGTGGAAGTAAATACTGAATGTAAATCAACTATGTAGTGCTTTATTCTTTCACAGAACTCTAAGGCCATGAGCAAAGTAGAGATACTTTCTCATCTCTCTTCAGGTTAGTCCACCTAAATGTGCCATCCAGTAGAGGAAATCATGTATTAGGAAATTTCTTGCCAAACTGAGACAGCCATAGGGAGATACAGGGTATATGAGGGTTTGATCTCTATGGGAGTAAAGGTGGTAACTTCAACAAATTGTAGAGGTGTGCCCTGCAAAAAACAGGCATATCAATGGTAACTTACTCTGGGGAAAAGAGAAAAACTCAGCAGAAATTATAGAAAAACTGATCTATATTTATGAGAATTTTTTTTTCCAGCAGTATGACACTCTTAAATTATCTCTATCTGAATGTGATCTGCTGAAACAAGGTTGAAGGATATTGGCCATTTTTTATCAGAGCTATTTCTGAGCCCTTTTGCCAGGTGTTAAGTGACAAGTTAAATGCAGCATACCTGGCCCTGTCCTATTTCTATAGCCCTTACTACACTGCAAGATTTAGATAACTCTTCTATTCTGAACAGGTGAGAATCCCAATCTTTGACTTTCACTGTGCTTCACAAGCAGTCAAGGAAATGGAACCCACTTATATGAAAAAATCTAGGAAGCACCTCATACAAGTGCTCAGAATTTCTGAATGCTAATGTCTTCAGTTACTGTACTTCCCACCTCTTCCTTTTACTTTCTGTTCAGTAAAAGTTACCTGTAAGAAAATGATGAATCCTTTCTTTTACCTCTTGGCCAACTCTTCCTACCAATATTGCCTGTCCTCCATGCTGGGACTTTGATGAATAAACCTTTATGGTTTATGTGCCCTTTATTCTTACCCCATTCTTAGGCCTAGACAGCAAATGATGGCTTTAGAAACAGACTTGGGAGATCAGAAACTTATCTCTTTTGGAATCCCGTCTTATGGAACGCCTACATACAATGATTTGAAATGTTCGGGGTGAAGTGATTTGAAATTGAGGAAGGAAACTGCCTAAAATCCATAAGCCAGGAACCTGGTGATAAGTCTGAAACAGAAGTGTTGATGCCTGTGCAGAAAAAGACAATATAGAGCAGCTTCCTTTATAATAACTCTAATGTTCTGAGTATTTTCTAAATGCCCTAGATTACTTAAGTTCTTTATATGTTTTTTACTTTAAATGATATGCTATGTAAACTAAATTGGACAAAGAATAAACTCAAAACAAGAGAAGAGTTAGTAGTAAAATATATGACAAGGATCCTGTCAATGGCTTGGTGTTCTTGATGTCCAAAAGTTGTGACTGTACTCAAGGATAGCAGTTAATAAGATGTCTGAAACCTGAAGTTTAGAAGTTAATCAATAAATATTAATCATAAAATATTGGGAACTGAAATAAGAAAGATTAATATTTGGGCAGAGACTGTACTAAGCACATAACCATTTCCAGGTTTCTGAGCAGTGGGACTTCCATTCATTATCTTTCATCAAATGATATTCTGATGAAAAATAAGTTCATTTAAATGAAATAATTAATAATGATAGGAAAGTCTACATATAGTATAATTGCTTAATTTAGAGCAAATGTGAGAGGAGTTTGGGGAGATTTAGATGTCAGGCAAAGATTATGCTCAAGAGTAATAGTTTGAGATATATTTTAATATTTAGCTTGTATCTTCCACTGATTTTATATAAGTAATTTAGCAGAGTAATAAGCAATTTATTTAATTTCCTGTTGTCTCATCTGGCCCACCTGTAGTTATAACTACCCAGAAAGAACATGGACCAAAAATGAGTACAAATTTATTCTCCTGGTGTCATTGGTAAATTTGTTGGTGGAATTGTAACAGCCCGATACTTAAATATAATTCTCTGAGCTTTTGTATTTTGTGGGAGAATTGGGCCCTTCTGTAACAGATACGGTGGGAAAAACAAACAGATGACAGTTTGGTGGGTGAATAGGGCAGGTGTTATTTCCACTGGGAACTTAGTAACACAATCTTAGTCATTCTCACTGACAGGATGCACCTGGGACACAGTTGGCCTTGGAGAGATACTGCCAGGACAGTCTGAGAATCAAAACTTAGGTTTCAAAAGGGATGCTACAACCAAGCTACTAAAAACTGAATGGCTGCTTTGTAGCCCATCCTTATATTTGTTTTTCCTGTTTCTGTATGAGTTTTAACTGGTGACTTTCAAATATATCCATGACTTCATTAGCTTCTTACCTTTATTTACTTACAAACACTGGTATTTTTCTCATCGATCTAATATTCAACCCTTTGAATTGTCACTCAGCAATATAGCCTAACTGGTAGTAATTCTTAACTTTTCCCTCTGTCATAAAATAATACTCCAACATTCTAAAATTCAAACTATATGATTTATAGTTATTTAGCATTTATAATCCAGAATAATCATACCGTTTGGAAATAATTAATACAAACATTATGTTGGGCATGTCTTTAGTGCCTTTTTATGTAAATGTTAAAATGACAAATATATATGTTTGCATACATGCTTTTTGGTAAATAATATTATTGAGTACCACCTTTGCTATGTACAAGGATCTGTTATAAATTCTTTATTATATTCTAAGGTCATGCTCAATCACTTTATATTATATGGATAAATACTTCTCTAGAAGTTTTGCTAGTATGTTGTTCATTGAATTTGGGGAGAACTGACATCTTTAAAATATTATTGTGTTCTTTAAGTCTTTAAAGTACATAGTTTGTCTTTGACATGTAATCAGGTCTTCATTTAAATGGTCTGAATGTAATTTTAGATAGTACCCTTAAAGATCTTATATACTTATTATGGTGCAAATTGCTAGATATCAAAAATATATGGAAATATTAATGGTATCTTAGTTTCTAATACTTCAGATGAATTTAATGTTACAAAAAAATTATTATCTTTCTTAGGTTTATGTTATATCTAGACATCTCACTAAACTTACAACAAATTCTGAAAGGATACCTTAGCCACTTTTTCCCAGCTTTATTAATATTTAAATTAAAGTTGAAAACTAAAATTGTATAAATTTAAGATTTACAGAGTTATCATTTAACATGCATATATTGTGAAATGTTTACCAAAATCAAGTCAGTTAATATGCTTAGCCTGTTGAAATTCATTGGTATAATTTATGAGCTAACACACCACCACCTATGACTTTCCAGTTCCCCACTTAATATTATCAAGAGGCCCTTAACAAAGTGATGAGAAAAGAGACCACGTACTGCCTGTTAGGGAAGAATGTTATGACAGAGGAAATCTGTTTTCCCTTTCAGCAGAAGAGGGAAAGACAGAAGTGAATACTTCTCCCTTCTCTCTCCCCCCTCTCCTTGGCTTGGATTTCCATGGGAAGACAGATCACTTAGGCAATTGAATAGTAACTGGGAAGTATGATGGACATAACAGATGGTGTGTGTGTGTGTGTGTGTGTGTGTGTGTGTGTGTGTGTGTTTCAAAAGCACAGTCAGAACTGGGGACATATGTCAGTGGTAGTGTGCTTACCTATGGTGTGTGAGGAGACAGTCGAGGGCAAAAAGTATGCTCCAGCCTCTCTGTTTCACTATCTGCCTCATGGATCTGTAAGAGCGGCACTGTACTTTCTTTTGCTTTATACTTGAATACTGAGCCTACCTGGCATAAAAGCCCATGATCTGATTTTAAAATAAATCCCAATAACACCATTGTGCCTTGCATTTTATATTCTGCTAAGGCTCCAAGTACGAGTTCCTTCAATTCTCCTTGCACATCATGGATCAGTTGTACTTGGAGACTCGTCTTTAATTTAAATGTCAGGAGAAGAAGGAAGTAAGAAGAGGTCCTAAGATCTAGAATAAAGTGAAAGAAATTTAAATTATTTTCCTCTGGTCCCACTTACATTTTTCCAGTCATTGCTTACCAGGGAGCCCTACACATGGAGGTTATTAGGTTATTTTACTACTTTAAGCCCCATTTAATTCTTTGTGGGTATTCTCTAATACTAAGACCACAGATAAGAAAAAGAGAAATTTTTTATTTTTGTAAAAGAAGGTTAGTTTTGCTGAATATTGTAATCTAAATTGGTAGTAATTTTTTCATTGATGAAATACATCATTCCATACACTCTTACACTTTAGAATTTCTGCTGAGTAACAAGCGCTAATTCTGACAGATTTGTTTTTATAAGTGACTTGGTATTTCTCCCCTGCAACTTGAAGTACTATTGTCTTGTACTGTCCTCTTGTCATTTTAACTATAATATGAAGTAAGGATGCTCTCTTTTGGTCTCACCGGTTTGGGATTCTAAATGCATTCTATACCTGGATATCCATATTTTTTCTAAGATTTGGAAAGTTTCTTTGCTATCATTTCATTAAATATACTTTCTATGACTTTGTACTTGGGCATCCTCCTCTACACCAAAAATTCATAAATTTGGCCTTTTAACTGGGCCAGGGAATTCTTAGATACTTTGTCATAATTTTTTAATTTATCACTAGTATAATAACTTATAAATTTGTCTTCAGTTCCTGAAATTTCATCTGCTATTTGGTCGAATCTATTGGTGAGGCTTTCCACTGGGTTTTTATTTGATTTATAGAACTTTTGATTTTCAATTCTATTTTGGTTCTTTTTCAGAATCTCCTCTTTGTTGAAGTGCCCCATTATATCCTGTATTGTCTTCCATTATTTATTCAGTTTATTTTTATCTTATGTGAAATCACTTATCATTCTAAAAGTCAATTTTGAATTCTTTATCCAGCATGTTATCCATGTTCATGTATTTGTATTCACTTACTAATGAGTTATGCACCTTTGGAAGGGTCATGTTACCTTGCTTTTTTTATATTTCTTATATGACTATGTTGATATTTGTGCATCTGTTGGAAAGAATATTTCTTTTTATGTTTGTTTGTTTATTTTTTTTTTAGACAGAGTCTGGATATGTAGTGCAGACTGGCCTTGAACTCACTACGTAGCCCAAGCTGGCCTTGAACTTGCACCAATCCTCCTACCTCAGCCTCTCAAGTATTGGAATTACAGGCATGTGCCACCACGCCCAGTTTCTCTTCCATTTTTATGTCAGAGTCTTCTTAGTAACTAACCTTTTTTGAAGGACTAGATCTCCAATCTGCTCAGAGAAGAGAAAACAAACTATATAACAATGAGAACACAAAGACAAACCAAATATTGAAATATAGTAAAAAAGCAAGAACTATAGCATCGTCAATGTCAGAAATGAGCAACAATATATGGAATAAGCCAAGGGCTAAAACTTTAGTTATTTGTAGGGAAAAAGATGCACCTTGAGGCCATAACATTAAATGAAATAAATCAGACACACAAGTTTAATATCTCATGGCTTCACTTATGTAACTCATTATAAAAAAAGCAAAATAAAAGATAGATAATAAAAAATATAAGATAGTTATTTTACAAAAAGGAAGGAAACCAATGGAAATAAAGTGGAGAGAATGAGGAGGGGGAAAGAAATGAAAAAAAGAATTAAGATGTGTTATGTATATGGACCAACTCCCCAAAAGGAATATAATCATTATGTATTACAAGTATGTACCAGTAAAAATAAAAATTAACAAACTAAGAATGGTTAATAATAATAATAATAAATTAGTGATAATAAGAATGGAAAGGGCAGGGAAAATTAAAATGGAAGAAGCAATGTTACAAAAAGAAAAGAATATGAGAGAAAATAATGAGAAATTTTAAAATCCACTTACAGAATAAAAATAAATAAAAGTGAAATGAAGGAAGCATCAAGTATACCAAAGAGAAATAAACAAGAAGGAAAAATAAAAATGAGTCTAAAATATTCCTCCACACTGAGGCATTTGGATGAGTAAAACTTCCCAGGACTGGTTTTATTGGCACCCACAAGGTACGAAGGAAGGGTTGAAAATCAGACCTGGGATCTGTTGCATTTTCTCTCCACTCCCACTTAACAAGCTGTTGCCACATGAATACTGAGAACTGCCTAGTCTTTCTACAAGATATCAATGGTATATTTTCTGCCTCACATTCTACTCACTTCAGGGACTTTTATTGTTTATTTCCCTTTGTGAATCCAGAGCCACTGCTACCCCAACAAGCTTTGTGACATGTCGACTGGTCTAGTACCCACTCCCTCTGGAGGTTCCCCCCACCCATGAACCTGAGGGCATGGCAAACGTCCAAACAGAGGTGTACTTCCAAACATGATGGAGAATGGGGAAAGCAATAGATCACTGACTTCTCTACTGGAGGAGAACAGTGATGGGAATCAAGTAGTCTTCTGAGCATTCAGACCCAGGCTCTTCGGAAAGCTACACATATAAACCACTGGATTTACACCTTGCAATAGCCCTAGGCTTCTTCTGCAGCTGGACTGCTGCTCTACTATTTGTCACTGGGGCTGTTGGCCTTCTGCAGAATTACCTTGTGCTTCCAGAGGTAGGTTTCCTTGTTCTCCAGGAGTCAAGATTGAAGTTGTAGACTACTTTGTACTCTTCTCTATGTTGCCTTTCCTTTTCTGTATGATTTTTAGATTTCCTTTCACCTTTTTCTTTGTACCTGTAACTCTTTTTTCTGTCTTCAGAATAGTTTCTTCTTTTTAATCCTTAGCTCTTCTTACTTGGAGTCATGTGAAGAACACATCTATTCCAACATCTTACCCAGAACCTACAAAAACTTATTTTTGTTTCAAGCTTAAGTTCATGCTGGTGGCCTAGTGTCAGAGACACAGGCACTCCCACATTGATGTTCTGTTATCTTCAAGTCCCATCTTCATTTTGTGATCAAAGAAATCTGCCTCTCGCCATCACATCCACATTCCAAGAACTATACTAATGAGTAATTTGCTTCCTTTTATCACCCGTGAAGGCAGAATCCCTCTAGGATCAAGAAAGATGCTTTCTAATAGAAACAACACACCATAGCCTGGGCTTCCCCAAGACAGTTTATTAGAGTTTAAGCCATAGACCTGACACTAACATAATAACATGTAATTCCTACAGCAGTAAAAGAAACTCATACCACTCCTACCTAATTCATCCACATGTGCTTGCCAAATTAAAGACAAAATACTCAGTCCCCCTACAGAAAACTACTGTTTATTAGGAGTAAGATCTACACCTAAGCATCATACCTCAATCTAACAATACTATGTTTTATACTCCTTGGATGATTCCAATTTTAGTAATATAACAAAGTTATGTCAATAGAAGCAGGATAATGTATTTCTGGAATCCCAGAACTCCAGAAGGCTGATGTAGGACAATTCTAAGTTTGTGCCCAACCTGAGAAACTTAGCAACTTCCCAATACCTTGTCTCCCAATATTTAACTTTTTAAAGTCTGGGAATGTAGCTCCAGTGCAAAGGCCCTGGGTTCAATTTTCTGTAGTGAAAAAAATACAGTTATAAAAGCTCTTAAGACAGTGTCCTACAAGCAGGATGCCTTTTTTCTAAATCCTTACCCAGTTTCTACTAGCAGAAATGTAAGATCTAATTGATATCATGCCATATTCACTATTTCAGAAATTTGTTAAGTGGCATGACTCTGTCTCTATTTACAGTATTACAACATGTATTAAAGCTGTATATAGCAATGCCACAATATAACATTTTGTTAGATATTTATTCTCTCTCTACCATTAGCAAAAATATTTTTTAGAAGTTAAAATATAAGCACACTTGTAAAAACAGAAGCCAAGCATGGTAGCTCATGCCTGTAATCCCAGCACTCAGGAGGCTGAGTCAGGAGGATCATTGAGTTTGAAACTAGCCTGTGATACAAAGTGAGCTCAAGGCCAGAATGAACTGTGTAACGAGACTCTGCCTCAAAAAGACCAATAAATTAATTAATTAATTAATTAATAAAATTTTAAAATAAAATAATTTTTTAAAAGACGCACTATACTGGTATTATCTTTGGGATCTGTTACATAAAGCACCTAACTTAATTATATTTGTTTTAAATAAATAATGCTCACATTCCAATGAAGGATGTTTTTGAGGCCTTCTCAGCTGCTTTGAAGAAACTCTACTGCTATCCAGCAGCCCAGTAATCTGTAGCTCACTGCACTAGCTCAGAGGTCGTAAAACACTCTAAACCTGGAAGTAGGCAAAGTTCGGGACTTTCTATTCTCATTCCAGGCAATGTTGCATGATCAGTTATAGGGTGAAGGATTGAAGGGTGGCATATCCAGAGCAGTCATCTATTTCTCTTATCTCCTATCACCTCTGATAAAAGGCATAAGAAACCATTATAATCTGTATTTTAAAAATAATGAAAATGTATTCACAAATCCAGATAGCCAGATAAATCCCATAGACTATGAAGCCAAGTGCCTATGGGTATTCTCTGCATCGGTCTAGTAGGAATAAAAAGACTATTCATTGTGGCATGGCTTCAGTCTACATAATCCATACAAGCCAAGAGCTCTTGACTATATCCGTGGTAGAAGCCATTGAGGAAGGTAACTGAGATGTGTTCAGATTAATCACTTTGTGTAGAACACCTTGAGCACTCGCTGGCGAATCTGTCGAGTTTTCACCCCATAGACAAGAGGGTTGACAGCAGGTGGCACAAGAAGATAGAGAGTAGCCAAAAGAACATGGATGTGATGGGGCACGTGGTGACCAAAACGGTGAGTGAGGAAGGAGAACATTCCAGGGATGTAGAAGACCAGGATGACACACACATGAGATCCACATGTGCTAAAAGCTTTGAGTCGGGCCTCACCTCCTGGTACTTTCAGCACTGCCTGGAGAATAAGAGTATAGGAAATGCTAATGGCTAAAACATCCAGCCCAACTACAAGCAGTGCCACTGCAAGTCCATAAGCTTGATTCACCGTGGTTTGGGAACAAGCAAGTTTTACCACAGCCATATGCTCACAATAGGCATGGTGTATGATAGTAGCCTGGCAGAACGTGAGGTTCTTCAGCAGGATGGGAAAGGGAATGAGAAGAAGTAATCCACGCACCAGCACAGCCATTCCAATGTGCCCTATTACCCCTGGATGCAGGATGGTGGAATGATGTAGAGGGTGGCAAATGGCCACATATCGATCCAGAGCCATAGCCACAAGTACACCTGACTCCATGGAGGAGAACGCATGAATGAAGAACATCTGGGTCAGGCAGACAATGTACCCAATCTCACGAGCATGGACCAAAAGCACTGCCAGGGCCTTGGGTGCAGTGGAGGAGGCCAGGACTAAGTCAATGGCAGCCAGCATGGTCAGGAAAAGGTACATAGGTTGGTGCAAGGAATAATCAGTCCAGACGATGAAGAGAATGATAACATTACCCACTAGAGCCAGGAAATAAAGGACACCCAGGGGCAGTGCTATCCAATGCTGAATTTCCTCTAGACCTGGAATACCTACTAGGAAAAAAGAAGGCTGGGGTTGCCTCCAGCTGGAATTGCTGAAGGCCATCGTCAACAGTTTAGTGAGAGAACAAAGAAAAGAAACCAATTCCATGATTGCTCCATTCCTGATACATTATCACATTGGTCATATCTGGTTGCCATCTTCGTGAGAATGAGGAGGCTTAACCTGCAACATAAGGAAATAAAGTTAGATACAAGGAAGAAATTTCCTTTTCTGAAGACAACCTTTTTATAATTTAGGCCTCCATATGTCTAAATTAGGCTAAGTGTAGTTTCATTTGGCAATAAGAGCAAATTCATGCTACACTGGAAGAAATGCTTAAACTCTCATTCAGTCACTTATAGTATGGAACTATCAACTTGAAAGATAATTCTAAGAATTATCTTTCAATTTGAAAGTTAATTCCAGTTATCTTTATTAATCTCTGGGTATTACTGAACACTGTAAGCGAGTCTGTTGCTTTTGAAACTAGCCTCCCACAGTTTCCAAGACCTAACATTTCACAACTGGTCTTCCAGTAGCTTTCGGTAGCTTCAGCATCTTTCCCAGCTCATTAGAATCTGATTCCAGAGTTCTATCCTCTCCTCCTTTCCCTGTTCCATATGTTATCTCTAAACTGACTTCATTCATTCCCACGGTTTTAATTATTGATATATTTTAACTTATTTTAAATGTATGTATTTGAGTCAAATACCTTTCTAAGCCACAAGTCCATTTTTTCCTTTGCTTCTTTAACATATACCACACGCTCAACATATTCAAGACTGGATAAACCTACCTATGGTTCCCAGTCTATCTCTTGACAAATGTTTTATGAATTACATCACTATCTACTCATCACTATCTACCCAATCTAGAAACTTGGAAACTATCTTTACTCAGTCTTATATATCCCTCCTGTTACTCGTCACCAGTTTCCACTGAACATATTTTAACGTCTCTTATATTGATTTTTCTCAAACCCCAATGTCACACACTGCCTTAGTTCACACTCCCAACTTCTCTTACCCAGATTGTTTCTTTAGGTTTTTCTGTCTTTACTGTGAGCCCCTACCCAGTCTATTTTCAACCCTGAAATTATAGATTTTCCTGAAGTGAACATGACACCATGCTGCTCCCATGGTTAAAATCCTTCAGTGAATTAAATGCACAGAATAAAGTCATACACTTAAGAGAGGCATACAAGGCTTTCAAAAGTTATCTTTTGATTATAACTTTTGCCTCACAGGTAATATATTCTTGCATGTATCTACTTTAGCTTCTGTAACATTTTTGGAGCTATATGAGTGCACCACCTTATTTTTTCCATGCCTCTTATGTATCCTTTCTTCTTCCTTTTTTATCAAAATTTTTATCAAAATTGATCCATCTCATTTCTCAAGATTCAGGGTCCACTGCTTCCCCTTGAGAAGGACTCCTTAATTGTGTTAGATCAACACATTATATCAGGAGTTCTTTAGGGTGCCCTTTTGTTCATCCATAGCTTCCTGATATATCACTATTGTAAAAACACTTTCAATGCCTTAATGCTTTAAAGAGGCAGAGCCATATTTCATTACCTTTTTTTTTTTTTTGTCTTTTTCAGACAAGATTTCCCTATGCAGTTCAGGCTGAACCTGAGCTCACTTTGTAGCCCAGGCTGGTCTCAAACTTGCAATGATCCTCCTGCCTCAGACTCTCAAGTGCTGGGATTATAGCTGTGTGCCACCATGCCTGGCTTCATTAACCTTAATAATCAAAAACTAACATGTGGGCTCACTTCACAGTGCAGTGAGATAAATAAAACTTTGGATACAGAAAAATGGGTTTAAGTTCTGTTCTTTTCATCTTCTAGGAATAAAATCGGTAGGCAATTTAATCTGTCTTGAATTCTTCATCTAATAATAGAATAAATATTAATATTTCAGGCTTATTATAAATATTAATTTAATGATGTATGTAAATTCTTTATATGTGTTATTCTATAATTGATAGTTATCCTTATCATGAACATCAACATTAAAGAACATTAAAGGTCACAGGCTTCTCTTTTTTCTTTGTCTCTATGACTCCCATTTCAAATTTTCAATACCTCAATCTCTCATCATGACTGTTACAATAATTCAGTGTATCTGACATCTCCAAGTACCAAATAAATGTGATTTGTTTAAGCTTATCTATATGATTCACCTCCTCTCAAACACTGTAGCAAAAAACCTGAAACCACGTGTTTGTATCTGTGTATTTGTCTTAAAAAATAAGTACATGTGAAATAATATTTTCAATATGGAGGAGCTCACATACAAATGTAAAGATGAAGTTAAGATTGTCTTTTTTCAAGTGGGTTACACCCAGTGTGACCTTTTCAAAAATCAGTAGTAGTATAATATTACCCTAAGGCTCTGATCATGATAAGCATAAAATGTGAAATTCCTGCTTGGCATGTATTTACCAGCCTTTGTATTTTTTCTGAAGTCAGTAGCAGTGACATTTATCCTAAGACCTCTGGGAGAATCTCAAAATTATACAAAAATATACACTGAATTCACCTTTCAGTGTTTGACATTGCACAGAGGAAGTTGAGTCTCTTTCTTACCTAATTCTTCTGCCTTAAGTTTCAGCCCATTTCCCATTTTTAGCTTTGATGTCAGAGAACAGATGTGCAGTTGTGGAGGTACTCATACTTTGACAGAAGTAGTGTCAGTAAGGGTGTGGGACTGAAGCCAAATTACTATAGGTGAAGAAGGCACACACAGATACTGGTCCCTGAGAATAACCTGGTTCTTTGTGCTGAGCAACCAATGTGTGAACCTAGCGGGAAAGCCTTGAGCTGCTTGTTAGGTGTTAAAACCCTAAGTAAATAAGAGATTCTTCTGTGATCCTCAGAGGAAAAGCAGAAGAGACTTTATTCCCAGGAATATGAAGGAAAAGATGTATTTAACTTTTTGACAAGGAAGAGAGAATAATTGACACAGAACTGATATCATTTACTTCATGTAGATTCAGTACAAATCACCTATATTTCGTGAAGTTGTGCTTGAAGTCTGTAAGATAGTATGGCATGTCTCATTTTCTTCCTTATCATAACCACTTACTGTTTTGTCATTGCTAAGATTGTCTTATGCTATAAAACTACTAAAGAGTAGGGACTATGCCTTACTTGCAACGGTCTTGGGGCAAGCTCCAGAAATAACTGGAATCTAGATGGCACTCGGTAACATGGGATAAATAATTAATATCCATATGATTAAATAAATGATTTAAATAATTATGCAGATGTCATAAAAGAATTAGGAATTGTGAAAACTCAGCAAGGCAGAGCCTGAACTTGAAGGACAGGACCAAGGTGACTCAATGATCCTCATTCTAAATAACACCCTGAGTGCTTCATGATATGATAGACTTTGCTGACTCTTTCAATCCTAAATGGGTAGGAAGAAATCCTAGAGGTATATCAGAAGTGAGGGGTTCTGGGCCAAGGATTAAGTCAGTGGCATTAGCACCTACTTGGCAAGTGCAAGGTCTTGAGTTCAATCCCTGTACCAAAAGAGAGAGAGAGAGAGAGAGAGAGAGAGAGAGAGAGAGAGAGAGAGAGAGAGAGAAAATGAGGGGTTCTTGTGTCCACTAGGAGTCACTTCTTCCACTGTCTCTAAGTGGACAAGAAGGCTCTTCTCTGGGCTGTGATATGACTCTCTTTCTCTCTCCTCTCTTTTTCTTTGATCTCTCTCTTAACAATGAATTGAACTTCCTGAAACTAGGAGCAAGAGATAGTCAAGAACATATTCAGAGAGATATTAGGAGAAGGCACAAAAATTAGTGGAGCCATGACAATGACCATTAATAAGAAATGAAGATAAGAGAAATCAAGGACTCAGGCAGAGCTTCAGAAAACAAATCAGAGACATATAATTATATAATATGCCTGACCAGGGCCCTTTTCTGGTCTCTGGAATTTATTTGAGGATGCATATTTTAGTGTTGAGTCTGCAAGACAGAAAGAACTTGGAAAAGGAGAAAATTCCCAGAGTCAGAAAATTTTCTGCCTGTGCTTAGGTCTAGATGGTCTTCATCTCCAGTCTAATCTCCATGATGATCTTCTTCCCTAGCTTGGAAGTAACAGTGATCAAAAGAATTTTTCATTCAAAAGAGCTCATAACAGTCTCTGAACACTAAAGAGAAAATCAAACACACCAGTCAAAGTCAATGCAGCTAACATTTCCAAAGATGTGAAACATGATTCCTGGCTCTGGCAAGCCTAGAATACAGAAGTATCTTCACACACTGTGTGAGTGGTGAGAATGCCAACCTCAGATCATCCTGAATGCCCCTGTAAGTGCTTCAAAATAATCCTGAAGGTTTAATGATATTGGTAGGTATCTGTGGTCTCATCAACTAGCTTATACCATTGTGTTCTCCCCTAATTTCAGTAAGTATTCTCAGTTTCCTAGGAAAATGCCTATGTCAAATCAGAAGAGAACAACTACTCTGATTCAGAGGAAATAAACTTGAAATTACTAAGAGGTGTTAAACTAGAACTATACAAACCAAGACAATAAATCTTCATCACCAAGACAGAAAAGACAAAGCCAGTTGCCAATAGGCTTCCCCCAACCATCAGCCCCAAGCCTGATTTCAGTTTCTATACCTGTTGTCTTTTTGCACCATTTCACCATTGGCTCTGTAAGTCCATTTTTGATACTTCGCCAAAGCATGGATAGTGACTGTGAACAGGTACTGAGATGGTAACATGCTATTATCAGTTGGCAGGTCCCAGAGGACTTAGAGAAACACATGGACAAAGCCAAAGTGAGCCTGCAGATTGGCAGGAGGCACAAGGACCTATAGTACTACCTACAGAGAGAGGTGGTTGGGCAAAGAGGCAAAGCAGATAACGATACCTGTACCAAACCAGGTGGCTCATCTCTGTCCAGTGTTAACTATTATCCTTAACCCTGCAAGCTTTGCTAGAAAATATCATTTTCTGTCAGCTGGGAAATCTCAAACTGCTATGGAGCTCAGATTTCTCACTCTTGCAGAACAATCTTAGAATTCAGTAAATCCTTTAGTGCTTCAGTGTGTTTACTCTTCTCAGTGCTAGGAACTGCTGGCTGCTGGAGCCTCATAACTGAGTCACTTTTATGGTTAAAAAAAGTCTGCTTCACCCAAGGTTACTTTTCCTTCTTCTGTCCAGCTAACACACAATCACTGATGTTAGGATAAAAAGATCTAACTCATTCTGTCCTTCTTAGAAGTCCTACCAAGCTTCTATTCTTCTATTTCCATTGGTTCTATCACATTGTGTCTTATTGGGATTTGAATATGTGTCAAAGTATAAACATTTTTTTATTGAAAATGAGATATTATAGCACCCATTGATCATTCTCTGTTATTCAGTTCAGAATGCCCTGTAATTCTTTCACTCTGAATGGTTTTATATTTTTTTGTTATGTTTGACATTATTGTATTTGAAACTATGTTCAACTATAGCAGAGAGAGAAATATTGTGATAGCTATTGTTAATGTCCGGTTGTCTTAATGTTAAGTAATGTGTTGCCTATGTTGTCCGGTTCTGATCTGCTCTGTACTGACCTCTTTTGTCTTACTCTCTTTAAAATAAAATGGAAAAAAAAATAAAAATAAAAAAATTTTTAAAAAAAAAGATCTAACTCATTTTATTCAATTTAAGCAGCACTGAAGCATTCCAGCTCAAGAGGTCCCACTGAGTTAGCTGAAGTACCTGGGTCATAGTTTAACTTCTTTTTTGTACTAATCCTATGCCTGTCACTCCTGGATAGTCATTGTTCCTATATATACATCTCAATAACAGTCCTGTGTGTAAACCTCTCCTTCAGAGTCCATTTCTGCTGTGCTGAACCTAAGAAGACTGTTGAATGAGCTGAGTGTTTGGCTTATCCCGTGTGGAAGTGTGAACACTCAAGGACATCAATCCCCTTGCCGTAGCAAGTGTTTGATGAGTAGGGCTCTTCAGACAGTGTACTCCAGGAAATTCCCACTGAGATGGGCTGAGCCTTCCTCTACCATGTCTCCTCAGTACCTGGAAGATCCTTATCATGGCCCCATCTTTGACTAAAGTAGTCATCTTTCTGCCCAGTGCCTCATTCTCCTTGAGAACCATACCTCAAGTACACAAGCCTTTCTTTCAGCCAGTCAACAAGTATTTCACTCACATATGATAGAAAGTCTTGATTATTCAGTAAACATATAATTTCCCTTGCTTACAATTTTTCAATTTTACAAAGGTTCAAAACTTATATGAATGCAGTAGGAACCAGGCAATTATTTTATTTTATTTTATTTTATTTTATATTTTATTTTATTTTATTTTATTTTATTTTATTTTATTTTATTTGATAGAAGATAAAACTAAGAAAAATAACACAGAATAAAACCAATGAAAAATAAACCAGTAAAAGTGATACAGGACTTCAAAGCCTTATAAAACCAACAGTAGTTACCATAATGCCTTTTGTTGTCTTCAGAAGAGCTGCCGATACTTTCAGACAAAGTAAAAATCAAGCAGAAAGACTAGAGTAGAAACCATAAAGCCAAAATAGTGAATGCAATAAAGGACTTCCAAACAAGCCACTAGTAAATCCAAAATGGCTACCATAATATGTCTTGTTATCTTTCAAATAAATCTCATACCATCAGATTTAACATAATCAAACAAAGCAAAAGAGAATGAAACTCAACCCAACAAAACAATGAAAATGATATGGTTTCCCTGCTGGCATCCTGGTGAGGCCTGGATCTCTCCCCTCAGGCAGTCTGGGAATGGCGCTGACTTGCTGAGTGAGGTTTGGGTGTGGCTGTCCCCACTCCAGAAGCAGCTGGAGCTCATGGCTTTGCTCTCCAGGCAGCGATCACCTTCGGGTGAGGCCTCTGGTTCTCTCTTCCCCAACCCCAACCCCCACCTCCCACAATCAGCGAATGGTGCAGACTCACAGAGAGAGGCTTGAGTGAAGCTTGAACTACGAAATTTTGACTTTTGGTCTTTTCCAGACCAGCAATATGTAATAAGACATTACTGCTGGGCAGCAAGGAGGAGGTACAATTCCCCATCAATTGCACAGTCATGAAAGTGAACAAGTGATATTTCACAGTGTATTTTGCTGCTAGGCTAGGATTTTCAATAGGTTAGCTATATTAAACACATTTTTAACCTATGGTATTTTCAATTTGAGATGAGTTCATTGGCACATAAACACCATCAGAAGTCAAAAATCTCCTGTTTTGACTATCTCTCAACTCCAGGGACTCCATTGATATTGAAAAGAATAAATAGTATCATAAAACACCTTATGAGTCATTGGATGGTATGTATTAAGTACATTATCACATAAGTAATGAATAGCACTTATGAGTATTGTAAATTACGCCTGCAGCATGTTGAATGTACACAATAGTAAGAGTTTACACATCTAAGTAGTTAAAAAAGACCTCCTTAATCCAATTTAGAAGCCAAAATAACTGGTTAAAAGTGAAAGTGAATGTAGTAGTCAACCGAGTTCACAAAATCTATAAACCAAGAAGAAATGGAATCTGGTATTTTCAAAATTCATGGTGGTAGTACTCAGGAAACAAGCCTAGAGATTAAGCAGGAACCCCAGTGTAAAGGGTGCTTTAGTCCATGTTAAAGAGCTGTGGAAAGCCATGAAGGATTTTAAGCAGAGAACTGACACATGATCTCATTAACAAAATATCATCCTAGGAGAATGGATAGAAAGTGTTAAAGAAAAACAGAGCGTATAGGAACATAAATGCAAAAACCTCTGGAGAGGTTCAGGGATATGTCATGGGAATGGTAGGTAGATAGGAATCTTTGGGGATAAAGAAACCAAGAACATAAAAATCCAGAGGGTTTAATGCACCATCCACATGAACACTAATGTTTCCTATCAGAATCATGGGTAGCCAAAAAATAGAGAAGATTTGGATCACATCAAATTTAATGAAGGAGAGTAGAAAGGCGAAGCAACACCAAGTGAGAACAATAGAAGATGGTGTACATGAATCCCAAAGGGCACTGGTCAGTGCTTGTTTGTTTGCTTTCTGTTTTTACAAAAAAAAAAAAAAAAAAACTTGAACATTATATTTGGGAAGAAGCATGCTAAACTCACCACTAATCCAGAGATAGAAAAAGTCTGAGAGAACAAAGGGTCCCTACTAAGTGGGAAGTGTAACATTTTCATCTGACATAAAATGGGAATAATCATGACACTAGCTCAGTTGCATCTTGAGGACATTAAATGAGAGCATGTGTGCAAATTCTTTATTTCAAGGATTTATCATGGAATAAGAGCCAAACACAGAAAAGCTGCTCTTATTAACAAGTTTTTTTTCACTAACATAAGATATTCAGAATAGAATTGTTCAAAATTAGTTCACCCAAAGCACTTAGAGACTTCCAAGTCCTTTGATGGTAGTCATTTCTTGATCCTCACTTGCAGACCTCTGCTATGTTCCCACCTATGGAGTAGAAAAGGATAGGATCAGCCGGTACTGCTTGCCCTGGATTTGAAGAGCCATCTCTCCCATTATATTGAAGACTAACATTTAACAAGGAATATTTAAGTAAAAGGTATAGTATAAAGCAGAAGCCACTTAGGAAGATTTCTCTGGGGCACAAAATTGTGCCATCTTCCTCCCACTGTAGTCTTAGAGTCTTGCAAATGGTAATTCACAGTATTCTTTCAACAGAACCCAGTTTATGTCCCACTGCTGAGGATTAGTGCTCTATGACTTGGCACTAATCCCTACCACAGCACTATCACATTGTATTGTCATTTTTGAAGTTTCAAGTTCATCTCACCTTACACTGAAAGCCTAATAAATACTTCACATATGGAAAATAATGAAGAAAAGAAAAAGTGAGCAAATGAAAAAGATAAATGCTGTTTTTCCATTTGCTCTATACTTAAACATAGCAGTGTGTCTGTCTAATAAGGTAATTCATGGAGTATCCAAAATACCCCCATTAGTAAATTAAAACTTTGAAAGGACTACATCAGAGAGATGTTAGTCTTGATGACAGTGAAGGCAGTAGAATTAACAGTGATTGTAGTGGCAATGGTTCATTTTATTTCTTCAAATGTAAGTATGCCAAATGCTTATTGTGGAGATTTATGTGGTCGTTTATTTAAAATCACCTATTATATTAAATCAACTGATGAAGAAATATGCTAATAGTAATACAGTCCATTAAAATAAGAATTATTTATTAAACCAACTTATAGAGAACATATACGCTAGGATTTACATTAACAATACAAAAGAAGTCATTATCCATTAGGTAGGCAAGACAGAGATCATTCATCAAATCAAATATATATAATTATAAATTATGATAGATAATTAAAGAAACATACACAGTACTCTGAGATCAGAAAATGAGTGATTTGACATTAGAAAAATCTTCTCCAAGGAAGTGAAGTTTGAATCAATGTTCAAGGTGAATAGATAATTAAAGGATAAGAACAAGAAGTTGTATTACCATGATCAGGTGCCCTGGCCAGAAACAACACACACATTTGAGGAACTTAGAGGGCATTTATATATTCTAGGAATACATAACACCCAGACCACATTATCTATTTCAAAAACATGTAAAATTTAAGAGTATACCAACAACAGGTGACATTAAGTACCAATGGTAGGAACTGAGAAGGGGATAAGCAAGAGAGGAAAGAAGACAAAAAATCAATAGGCAGAAAAAGAATTAGAAAAATAACTATTGTATGGCAATAAACTTAGGAGTTTGATTAAGCCCAGTCTCTGCTCTTAAGACTAAAAATGGAAAATAAAAGTTATCATTATTCTCAAAGATTAAGAACCTATAATACTATAGGGAATTGAGATATGTTGTGTATATTTACCAACTTCACATGAGAAAGGTAAACATTGCAAACATGTACTAATCAAAAAATAATACAAAATGAGGCATCAAAATTTATCCATCTCAAAAGCAGACTGAAAAAGTACATAGAACAAAGAAATCTTTGTCTACAATTTTGGAGTGAGACAGAGCATGAGTATTTTAGTTTCTTTGATGAATGAATGCTATACTCTCTATAATTTGCCATTTTTCTTTCTCTGGAGTCAAAGTTTCCCTGATGGTCAGGGCTGACACACTCTCATGTACAGACTGTGAATAACATGATGTTGCACAGCTCCATTTTTCCTTATGTCTAAAATAGGCACCCAGGTCATCTCTCCCAATTACTTGAATCCAGTTCTATCAGTCTTGCTTCTTAATTAGCATTTATAAGTCCATGCATTTATATTATCAATACAAATAAACAATCAACTTTTAGGATAGAAAATAGCACAAAGAGTTTTTTGATTGGTCAATTTGAGACAACACAACCATTCTTCATCTTTCATCCCAATATCTAAGCATCACAGAAGACATTTCTCAACTTCCAGTCACATGGAATAACTTCATTTGTTTAGTGTTCACTGTCCTCACCAGCTAAGTGATATGAATGTGGGCTTCGATGTCTTGGGGAAGAGCTACCTTGTCCCCTAAGTTCCAACTAATAAAAATTATACTCAGGTGGGCTCAATCCATGTGGAGCATAGAAGTGTGAACATCCGTTCTCGAATCTGCTTGGTCTTGACTCCATAGACAATGGGGTCCAGTACAGGGGGAAGTAGCAAGTAGAGATTGGCGAAGATGTGGCACCAGAGGCTGTGAGTGGCCCAAAATTCTGCATGACCACAGAAAGAAAGCCTGGTCCATAGAAGAAAAGGATGACACAGACATGGACTGTACATGTGCTGCCTGCTTTAGCACGTGCCTCAGAAGGCAAATGCATCACTGTCATCACAATTTGCCCATAAGAGTAGGCAATAAAGGCCAAATCTCCCACACCAAGAAAGATTGCCACAGCAAAGGCATACAGATTGTCCAAAGTCATGGTCCCACAGGCCAGCTTCACCACTGCCATATGCTCACAGTAGGTATAAGCAATTGTACCTACTGTACCTACTGCCACAGTAGGGCAGCCGATGGGCTAGACTTGGAAAGAAAATGGTCAGTCCCATACCTCACAGCATCACCAGGCCTCCGATCTTGGTGACAACAGCCGGGGTTAGGATGGTTGTATAATGCAAAGGGTTACAGATTGCCACAAAGTGATCCAAGGCCATGGCCACCAGCACCCCTGACTCCATGGCAGAGAATGCATGAATGACAAACGTTTGGGAAAGACAAGCATGGGAGTCAATAGTGGTAGCACTAAACCAGAAAATGGCCAGCATCTTGGGCAGAGTGGAGAGAGAGAGGACTAAGTCAACAAAACAGAGCATGGCAAGAAACAAAAACATGGGCTGATGAAGCCTGTGTTCTGCCCAGATGAGAAAAAGCAGGACACCATTTCCAGTCAGTGCCAGGAAAAACATGAAGCAAAAGGGAACTGAGATACAAATGTGGGCAGTACTTAGCCCTGGAATGCCAGCTAAGAAGAAAGTATGTGGAAAGAGATGAGAATTATTCAAAAGACTTAAGGTCATCATCATCCTACATGGAGGAGCATGGAGTCACTGTCAAAAAAGGTAGACATGTGAGGTTCAGTGATGCGGAGATTGGAAACTCATACTATACACCCTCACTAATGCCAACACCACCACATCACCCTCCTTCATACTTCTCAGAGAAAAGGTCAAAAATAAATTTCAGTTTAGCAGATATTTCTGCAAGTTCTTCAAACATAGGCTACTTGGTTGGAAATACACAAGACATGAATTTCAAAAACCAGGTTACAAGATTATATATCATACAAATATGTGTAACCTGGGGAAATTCACATAACCATATTTAACAGATAAAAATGTTATGGAACAAAAATCATTTGCATTGCGCTTATATTCCTAAATTCTGTATGCTGTGCTTGATTTAATCAACACTGACCCCAGATGGTCCCCTAACCTCATCCCACTACACTTCACCTAAAACTGCAAAAAACACATACAAAAAAAGGCCCAAACTAACATCTAGAATATCTCTTAATTCAGAGACATTCCATTCTTCCAAACTTCACTTGACTGCCAAGGTCGCAGAATAATATATGGTCTCTAATGACTTCCAACATGGCCCAGGATCGTCCCTGGATAATTGCCATCTATTTTACTTGCTTCTTTACTTAATATCTCAATAAACAACCTCACAATCTCCCAGATCTCCCTTTCCTTTGAGGTGGAGTAGACACTAAGTCACAGTTCACTGTGGAATAAAAAGTCCTCCTTGGCAATAATAACAATGTTAAAGCCAAAGAATACTGTATTACAGTCATCTTATTGAGACTAGGGGAAAAAATTGGCAGATATGCCTCCCAGCAGGTTACCACATTAAGAGTTTATAAGATTATTTATGTACCTATGATGTACCATGTTCAATACTATCAGTTCAATGCTATCAATATTAACTATGCTATCAGTTCATTACTATAGGGTTGGAAACCTTGGGTCTGAAAAGAAGTAAATTACCCAGCTTCACACCTCTTTATTAGTGAGTCAGACCATAGCTCACATCCAATGAGCATCAAACTGGAAGACATCATCCTGTCTCTGTGTCAGCTGGAGCTCTCATAAGCCAGGGAAGAATCTTCTGAGTCCTTTGGACATAGGAAAGGGGAAGTATACAGAGATCACATCATAGGACAGAGGAGGAAAGACCTAGGGGTAATGTACCTCTCTAAAATCTAAATACCTAAAGTACTGTGATCTTCTCATGTGAACAAAAAAACAAGACACCCAAATATCTGAATCTAGGTTCTGGATGACTGTGAGATATAAGAAATTATATATGTTCTAGGCATATACGATATAGCCGCATTGATCTTATAGTCTCAGTTACACCAACAACAACAACAAAAACTGTCATCATGAGGGAAAGAAGCAGAAGTCATCTTGGAACACAGTCCAAAAAAGGAGAAGGAGCACCCCTTAAAAATGACTAACTTTTGGGCTGGGGATTTAGCTCAGCACTGTAAGTGCCTCCCTGGAAAACACGAGGTCACGAGTTTGATCCCCGGTACCAAAAAATAAAATAAAATAAAATAAAAAATAAAAAAAATGACTAAGTTTCATTTCTTCCTCCAAGAGAAACCACTTAATCATTTCCTATATCTTCAACAATAGTTGCTAACACAGTAATGTGATAATGACAGAAGGTGGGAGGTCTGGGGTGATGAGAAATATGAATGGGCCCAAAGTTCTGCATCATGGAATAGGCTCCAGGCATGACCCTGGCTCACGGCACCTCTTCTGCCACATGTCTCCTGTGTGACCGGAAGCAAAGCATCTACTCATTTTTCAAACCTTAGTTTCTGCATCATGTGGACATTGTGAGTATCAAATGAGATATAATATTTAAAACCTTGAAAATGATGAAAATATTTTTATTGATTTATAAATGGTAAGTGGTATATTTTTGAGAGATCTGGTTAAGAATAATATAAACAAAAAATTGGGAAATAGTGCAAAGAAGACCAAATACTTTCAAGGGCAGATGATACGTCATGGTAAACTGAAATGAATCAATCAAAAACACATATTCTCCATCACAATGTCCCCTTCTTTCTTCTCAATACCACACTGTTTCCTTCAGCAATCTCAGATTGTGGTATTGGAAGGAAAGTGTCAAGAAATATGGCTTTGACCACCTGAACATCTGCTTCTAATTATCCTCAAAGCTGCCTATCCTTATGCCTCTGTTTTCAGAATAGTGAAATAATTATACCTGATGTCTCAACTATCCCCTCAGGGCTCAGAAGATGTCCCTTATTATATCCTCTTGCCTCAAGAAAAAGTCTGACCCAGTAAGCTTAGCTCCTCTACCTCTATTAAGGAAAGACAATGGGCCTAAGAAAGAAGAAATCAGAATCGACACTGAGATGTCCTCACAAATGTTTACCTATGACACATTCCATGTCAAAGAAGAATAGATTTCCAAACAGCCCACTCCTAAGCAAGAACTACTACCTACTTCAGAGTAAAAACTGCTGACATACTCAATCCCTCCCTTGCCCATTCTACAAAACACAAAAAGTCTAAATACGTTTCTAACAAGGTACATGGTAGTGCCTGAAATTTTAACTTGCCATAGTGAAATTGAAAGCATGCAATTGCCACCCCCAAATAGGCTAGAAGGCTCTCCAGATTTGAAAAGTTAGGGGAAAACTAATATCTGAATGTAACCTGTATATGTCTCTCTTCTTTGGCCTACCATTATTATTACTTACCAAAGAGCTTCATTGATTGACTTATAGTGAGGTAAGAATTTAAACTATCAGATCCTAAGAACAGGGTGTTTAATGGGCACCTCCTCAACAAACACTGTCTATAGGGATCCAAGGTGAAGTTTTTACCACCTAGACACCAATTAGTGCTACTGCTTTCTCTTCAAATGAAGTTCTAACAAGGTCCTTTCCTTTTATTGAGGCCCCAGGGAACAGCCCCAGCAGAGAGTATTTTGAATACCATACTCCAGGATGCCATGCCAAGAGGGGACCAAGGCCTTGAGACCAGGAACAAGGAGAGGTTTCCTATCACGAAAAATGAGACTACCTGTATAATGATGGTTCAGAAAGATCTGATATAGGGAAAGTGCTGAAGAAAGCCTACAGGTGTTGCTATCCAAGTTGTATCTGAGAATTTCTGGCCTTTTTATATTGGTCTTCCTAGAACTCCTCTCAACCAACAAAGTCACTCCTGATAATATTACTAGATTGGTCTATGGGAGGATATCCAATGTATGAAGGATTTGAACATTACATTGAGTCAAGAAAAACTGAAGAACTGAATGTGTTCAGCGTACACAGAAGATATACAGAAACATACATGATTCTTCATGGATTCTTCAAATCCAGGAAGAAATTGTTGGTATGGGAAAAATGATTTGTTTTATGAAGGCAAGGGAAAATTGGAGCAAACACATACAAATTTTTAGCTTATAACTCAGACAGACTTTGCATTTTCAGGATAGTATTGTTAGGAAAAAAGTGATTGGCAAGGACTATATTGAAAGGGAAGTGCACAGGGTTGATTGGGAATAGTTAGAGCCCTGAATAAGAGCACCCATTTAGTAAGTTCTATTCTAAAGGTATGAAACACTTGCACAGGAAATGAGAAGATATAACAGATCTCATTTCAGGTATAGGAAGGGTCAAGAATCTGAAAATTAAAAACAAAGTTCTAAACAAGAAGTCATGCTTAGGCCAGAGATTTAGCTCAGCAGCATGAGCGCCTGCCTGGCAAGAGTGAGGTTGCAAGTTCGATCCCCGGTACAGAAAAAAAAAAAAAGAAGAAGAAGAAGAAGAAGAAGATGCTTAAGAAAGACAATGCTATGATAACTTGGAGATGGCAGGAAATAGGTATAATGAAGTAACAGAATACTAGTTCAGAAACACAGTAGAGAAGAAAGAAGTAGGCAGGACAAGAACCAAGACTGTAACAGAAACCAAATCCCTTAAAATAAATAAAAGTCTGAAAACAAGGACATTGGATCAGTGTAAATGTGAACCGCATGATTAAGACTCTTAAAATCTTTACCTAAAATCAGAAATTCTAAACAAAGAGCAAAATTAAAGACAGGTGATAGGAAGCATGTAATAGATTTTGTGGCAATGGGAAGACAGTCTGGGGAGGGAAACATGGGGAAAGGAAAGGAAAGTTAAAATGATTAAAATGTGGTATGTAGCCAGGCATGGTGGAACATGCCTGTAATCCCAGCATTTGGGAAGCTGGGGCAGGAGGACTGCTGTGAGTTCAAGAGCATCCTGAACTGAATAGTGAGACTCTTTCTCAAAAAGAAAAAAAAGCTGTGATATGTATATGTACCAGTTTCCTAAGGTGAATATAATTGTACATCATAAACATATACCAGCAGATAGAAAGTGTGGGAAAAGATTATTCCAACACCATAAGGAGTCTTTCACTTAGATCAATAATACAGATTAAGAACTATTTCCTGATTTCCTCTGAAGGTCATTGAAAGAAATATGAGGATTTTAAAATAGATTATGTAGAAAATGCACATTCAGGGTTTGCCCCTGTCCTACTCTTTGTCTCAGTGGCCCCAGCAATGCACTGGAGCATCTTCTCAGGCACCACAGGGGATTGTGCCCCAGGGTCTCTACCAGCCCCAGTTCTCCAAGCCCAGCTTCTGCATCTCAATTAAGAGAGCCAAGAATCTGCAGAGAAGTGGAGTTTGCACCAGGGAGCCAAGTACCTGCAGAGGAACTGAGACTGCTCCAGTAGCTGAGGGTGCAGTGGGAGATTTGCAACACACCCAGAGGAAGCTTTGGAACACCATTCAAACCAAGGAAATAAAGAAAAATGACAAAGGAAAGACCAAAAGGCAGGCTCAAATCACCAGCCCATCCCAAGAAAGCCTGGGAGCCATGTACATAGAAGAAAATAGAAGCCATACACCTGAAATGATATCAACTGAAATAAAGAAGCAATTAGGGGAAGCTATGGAGAAATTCAAATTAGAAATAATTGCCCAGGTAAAACGAGAAATGACAAAAGTAGTGAAAGAAAGAGTGAACACATCTAGTGAAGACACAGCTAAGAAATTAGAGGAACAAAGCAAACAGATAGAATCCAGGAATGAGCACTATAAGAAGCAAGCAGAATACATAAAGCACATTCAAAGAGAAATACAGGAAATCAAAAATGCTATTGAAAACTGTAAAAACTGCCTCAATGAAAGTGAAGATAAAATTTCAGACCTCGAAGATAAGATCGCAACTAGTGAACAGGAAAGTAAAAATCTTTTAAAAATAACAAAGAATCGGGGAAGTCCAAAGATGGTGGACCAGTAGGTAGCAGGAGAGGGACACTTTCTGAGAGAGACAGCTCAAATGCCAGAATAAAACACCCTGGAGAGACCCAAACAGAGAGACATGGACTCTCACAACCCACAAAGAAACTAAAGTGCAAAAAACTGCTCGAATATGAGGTCCTGGGGCTACCATCAGTGCAGCTAAGATCAGCGAGCACAGCAGCCTCCTCAAGCCACTGGAATCCCTGCCAGAGACCTGACAAAGCAATCCACACTAGAGCAACTGGCTTGAATGACAGGAGCACGGAGCTGAACAGCCCTGCGTGTGGCTCACCTGGACCAGTCCTGCACACGACCAACGCCGAGGCACCGTGAATCTGCACTGCAGCCACGCTGAAGTCAGAGGTATGGGAGCCCAGCAGTTCTCAGGGATGGGCATCAACACGCAGTGAGTGATAGGAATAAGACCTTCCCATGGGAAAGGGGAAACCGACTGGATGACATGTTGGATCTGGGCAGGACAGCCTTAACTCCATAAGGAAGTAGCTTCAGTTGGTTGCTCCCCTTGTTGAGCAGATTGACAAAATCTGCTTGTACTAGGCCACACCTCTGGCTGGAACTCAGTGAGTTGCTACAAATTAACTCCCTGGGATTGGCACACACTGATGCAGTGAAGGCCTGCAAGGGTTGGCTGGCCCCGAGGGGAGGAGCCAGTGCACACTGCCTGTGCGTGAACTTTAATCTCTGATAGCAGACTGCAGAGGGCAAAAGATCCTAGCCTGTGTGCTCTAGAGGAGCCTTAATGAACAAGAAAAGGGTCTGGGAATTACACTGTACACTTGTATGGAAGGAACCAAAAACATGATGAAAGGGAGAAATAAGAAAAAACCCCCAGCCGCCAACCCTGAGAACACTGATCCAGGAGAGGTAAATACAAAAGAGACTGAGGGCAGCAAAAATGCTACATCAAACACAGTGTTAGCGGACATAAAGAGATATCTTCAGGACCTCATAAGTGCAACCAAAACTGAAATATTAATTCAAATTAAACAAGAGATAAATAGATTAATAAAAGAAGGGCTGGGCAACTCTCAAGAAGACACTGCCAGAAGAATGGAGGCACACAAGGAGAGAAAAATTTAATGAAGAATTCAGAAAAAACCTAGAATTCATGAAGCAGATTCAAAAAGATTATCAGAAAACTAAAGACTCCAGTAGAAAGCTGGAAAAACTGCTTGAAAGAAACCAAAGATAGACTATCAAAAATTGAACACAGGCTTGCAATGTGGGGTCATGAAAGGGAAAATCTCTTTAAAATAACAAGGGAGCAACACTGGAAGACAAAAAGAGGATCTATAACTTAAGAATAAAGTATGTGAATGAAGAAGTAGGAATCAAAACAGAGGAATTAAAAAGGCTATTCACAAAAATTATTAGGGAAAATTTTCCAAGTATAGAAAAAACAAATGATATGCAGAAGTATGAAGCATACAGAACTCCAGCCACCTACAACCCAAACAGAGCTACACCCAGACACATAATAATCAAGATACCAGAAATTCAATATAAGAACAGAATATTAAAAGCCATCAGAGAAAAGAAACAGATCACCTATAAAGGAAAACCCATCAAAATCACGGCAGACTTCTTGATACAGACCATCAGGTCAAGAAGAGCTTGGAGTAAAGTAACTCAAGCGCTGAAGGAGAACAATCTCCAGCCCAGAATGATGTATCCTGCAAAACTCTCTATAGAAATTAATGGAGAAAAAAGATGCTTTCATGACAAAGAGGAGCTAGGAGAATTTGTGACCACCAGTCCAACACTACAAAAAATACTGAAGGACATTCTAGGGAGAGAGAACAAGAACACGAGCATTTCAGGAACAGTGGCAGAGAGGCCTCAGTGAACGAGGCAGACAGTGGAGTGGAAGAGAAAAATAGACTATCAATGGCAGAAAAATAGAATACCAAAATGAGGCAGAGAAGATTGGCTATAATCTCTAGTATAGAGGGCCTCGAAATACTAACAGAGAGAAACACAGGCAGAGTAGATCAGGAGATAGGGTCCATTAAGATGCTCTTTATAGGGAGGCAGTGGGATCCAAAACAAGCAGTGCACCCCATAGGAGTGAAAGGGGAGGAATTGTCCAAAAAAGGAAGGCAGAGGATACTGTTAATGGGGTAACAAGATTTAAAATTTACATTATTCTCACCACTCTGCCTGGATGGATTATGTGCTGTTCCAGTTAGTCTACTTATGCTACACTTGAGGACATGGTCAGCTATCCCAAAAATAAGAGGACATATTATGGTAATCATCCCTAATTTTCCTATCAACTTAATCTGAAGCCCTTTA
>PVJX010022659.1:0-30262 GCA_004027295.1 Dolichotis patagonum
TTTTTTTTTTTTTTTGGTTTCCTGTTGTGTGAAGTACTGTTTTCCATCCTTTGACTTTCTGTCTATGGGTTTCCTTTTGGGTAAGATGGGTTTCTTGTAGACAGCATATGGTTGGATGTTGTTTCTTGATCCATTCTTCCAGTCTGTTTCTTTTGATTGGTGAGTTGAGGCCATTTACATTAATGGTTATAACTATTATATATTGGTTTATTGTTGACATGTTATCTTTCTGCTGTTGTATCTTTAGCTTTCCATTCTATTTAATTGTCTGCCTTGCTTGGTGGTTTTATCCTATGTGTATCTAGAATATCTTTCGGTATTCCTTGTAGGGTTGGTTTTGTGGTGATGAAATTTTTCAGCTGTTCTTTGTCATGGAAGTATCTTATTTTTCCATCCATTTTGAAGGACAGTTTTGCAGGATATATCAGTCTGGCTTGGAAGTTGTTTCCCTTTAGGATCTGGAATATTTCACTCCATGTTCTTCTTGACTTCATTGTTTGTGTTGAGAAGTCTGCTGTGATTCTGATAGGTTTTCCTTTATAGTTGATCTGTCTTTTTTCTCTAACAGATTTTACCATTCTGTTCTTATGGTGGGTTTCTGGGATTGTGATTATTATGTGTCTGGGTGTAGTTTTATTTTGGTTATGGCTATTTGGAGTTCTATATCCTTCACTAATCCAAATATCAGTTTCCATTCTCATGTTTAGGAAGTTTTCAGGTATTACTTCTGTAAATATCCTCTTGATATCATTTGGGCTGTCCCCTTCTTTTTCATTTATCCCTATTAATCTTATGTTATTTTTCTTTGCATCATCTTGCAGGTGTTGAATTGTTATTTCCTGATTCTTTGTTATTTTTAAAAGATCTTTCCTTTCCTGTTCACTGGCTGTGATCTTATCTTCGAGGTCTGAAATTCTATGTTCACTTTCTTTGAGGTGGTTTTGGCAGCTTTCAATAGAATTTTTGATTTCCTGTATATCTCTTTGAATCTGCTTTATGTATTCTGTTTGTTTCTTATAGTGTTCATTTAGGGATTCTATCTGTTTGCTTTGTTCCTCTAATTTTTAAGCTGTGTCTTCACTAGATGTGTTCACTATTTCTTTCACTACTTTTATCATTTTTTCTTTTACCTGGGCAACTATTTCTGATTTGAATTTCTCCATAGCTTCCCCTAGTTGCATCTTTATTTCATTTGATATCATTTCAGACATTTCAGGTGTATGGCTTCTTTTTTCTTCTATGTACATGGCTCCTAGGCTTTCTTGGGATGGGCTGGAGTTTAGAGCCTGCCTTTTGGTCTTTCCTTTTGTCATTTTTTTATATTTACTTGCTTTGAGCAGTGTTCCAAAGCTTCCTCTCTGTGTGTGGCAAATCAACTCCTGTGCCCTCAGCTCCTGGAGCAGTCCAGGCTCCCCCACAGGTTTTTAGCTCCCTAAATTGAAAGATGGAAGCTGGGTGTGGTGAACTGGGTTCGGCAGAACTTCAAACCTTAGTCCCATGTCCTAGGTGAGTGGATATGATCTCAACCACTGGGAGTTCTGGTCTTAAGCTCTTCCCAGGCCAGCCCAACCAGGCCAAGAGTTCCCCTGCGCAGTCTCCAACTCCTGAACTGGAAGAAGGCTGCTGGGCATGTTGCACTTAGGCTGTGGAACTTTCAGGGCTCGGTCCAGTGCCCAGTAGCTTGCCAGAAACTCAGTGCTCAGAACGCAGGTCAAGAGCTCTCCCTGAGCCCGCCTGGGGGCACTGGGACTTACCTCTCATGGTTCTAACTCCCTTGCAGGCTCTTTACTCCCTAAATTGACAAAATATTAATTCTTGTCTTAGTCGCTTTCTTCTTTCTTAGGCACAATACCCCAAACCCCTCCCCATGTTTTCTCGTGGCCTCTGGCAGGTCCTGGATGATGATTCTCACGGGTCCCACTTTGTTATTCCACACTCTGAGAGCTGCACACAGAGGCTGTGCCGTCCCACAACTGCCAAGTTTAGCACAACCCTTTTGGTATCAAATAATAACTTTTTTCTTACTTTACATTTTTTGACTTAAAATCTATTTTGTCTGACGTAAGTATAGCAACTCATTTTCTCTTTCAGTGTGTATTTAGGTTTGCATTGAGTGTCTTTTCCCATTCTTTCACATTTAGTTTATGTGTGTTCTTACAGATACAGTGACACTCTTGTAGGCAGCATATAGTTGAGTCTTGGTATATTTTTTTCTTCAGATCAATTGCTGTATATCTTCTAATTGGTGAATTCATTATATTCAAGGCAATTATTGTCTGAAAAGTTGTTACTATTACCATTTTATTAATCGTATTCTATTTGTTTCACAGGTTATTTATTCCTTCTTTTTATGCTTGCTTTTTTCCTTTCTGAATAAATAATTTTCTTTAGGTGTATGATTTGATACCTTACTTTTATAATTTAGATATCCACTATAGATGTTCTCTTTTGATTACCATAAGTCATATAAAAGAATCTTACAGTTATAAAGCTCTATTGTAAGCTGATAATAACTAATGTTGATCACATGAAAAACTTCATACTTTTACTCTACCTCATGCCATATTTTAAATTTGTGGTGTTACATCCTTTATGTTATGTAGTTTAATAGTTAACAAATTACTGTGGCTATTATGCTTAATAAATCTACCTTGTCAGATTCACTCTGTTCTGGGAAGTCCGGGCCTTACTGTTTGTTCCTCTCATGTACCCCAGGGAAGGGGCATCATCAGCTCTCAGGAGGACTTCATACAAAAATACAAGTGGTTTATATGCCACTGCAGTATTAGAGTATTGTAATTTTGACTATGCATTTAAATTTACTGATGAATTTGTGCTTCCTATGTTTTTTTGTTACTAATTAGCATCTTTTAATTTCAGTTTGAAAACTGATCTTTAGTATTTCTCAACAGCTTTAATCTTTTGTCTAAGATTAAACACTTTTGATCAAAATTTAGTTGTAAGATAAAAATAAAACAACAATAGGCAATAAATTTCTACTATGCAGTTAAAATATTTTCTTATTTGATCTTCATGGCTGCCAGTAAGGTAGATTTGATTAACAATTTCCAGAAGACCCCAGGACTCTTTGGGGTTAAACAGGTGTTCCAAAATAAACTAGCCAATGAAAACTGGGCTAACACTGATAAAATTTGTAAAGAAAAACATTTTGTATATGAAAAATCTGTAATCATAAAATCTTAGTGTCATTTAATTTCTGTAACTACCCCTATTTTTATAAAAGACAAAATTTGGCTAACCAAACAAAGTTGTTACATTAAGTAGGAACATTTGATTTTTTTTAATTCTAGTTCTCATCATTTCAGAACTGGACTGCACTCAAGTGGCCTGACTCCCTCCCTCACTGGAATTTCATTAGGAAGGACTTAGGTACTGAAGCACCACTGCGTTCAGTAGTTTCGACAGCAGAGACTGACCTGAAAATCAAGAAAATACTGAAGAAAATGGATCAGCTGATCCCACCCAGGCCCTTCACCCACATGAACACCACTACCAGTGCCAAACAGAGCACAGCTACCATCCTCAACCCTCGAGTCACGTACTGCCAGGGGGAGCAGCTGGATGTCCTGTTAGAGATGAAGGATCACTTGGGACACAGGAAGGGATATGGTGGGGACTTCCTGAGGGCCAGGATGTCCTCCCCAAGCCTTAAGGCCGGTGCCTCAGGAAAGGTGACAGACTTCAACAATGGCACCTACCTTGTCAGCTTCACTCTGTTCTGGGAGGGCCAGGTCTCCCTGTCTGTGCTGCTCATGCACCCCAGTGAAGGGGCCTCAGCTCTCTGGAGGGCGCGGAACCAAGGCTATGACAGAGTGATCTTCACAGGCCAGTTTGTCAATGGCAACTCCCAGCTCAATGCTGACTGTGGGCTGTTTTTGAACTCAAGTGCTGACCTGTGCAAATACCTGGATGCTGAAGACCAAGAAGCCTTCTACTGTGTGAAACCTCCACATGTTTCCTGTGCTGCACTTACCCACATGCGTTCTAAGAACAAGAACGTTTCCTATCTTAGCCAACAAGAATGGACCCTCTTTGAAAGGTAAATAATTATTACTGGTGACTATATGAGCAATTGTGATGTTTATTTGGTATGTCAATTAAAGAAAAGTCTTGTGAATATATTGCCTTTGATATTCTGCTAGAAAATTCATTTGGGAAAGGAGCTATGAATTCATTTGGAGACAGTGTCTCCAGAAGTCCCAAAATGGTTTGGATATTTAATTTTCATGAAAGAAATAAAAAATACAGGCAGAACAAAAACTAAAATTGAATAAATATAGAGTATTCCAGCAAATATATGTATATACACATACACATACATATATATGTATGTATATATATATGTATATATATATACATATATATTTGATCAAGAAAAGAAAAACTTGCATAAACAATTTAATACTAAATGTATTGAGGTATCATGAGATTAATACAGTTACCTTTGGCCTGTATAATTATAAGAGGTGCTCAAATTGGTGGCCATTAGGCTCCAGACATTTATTAGTAGGGAAAACTGCTGAAGTGTATATAAATATTTTTGGCAGAGTCTGCATATATCTGGGTATCTATCATCTCTGCATCTCAAGAAATCACCTTGCACATCATCGTAGTAACTATACACTAGGAAATAATAGACCAAAAGATGAAAATTTATTAAATATATCATTTACAAAAATCATATAGAGTGATTTGGGCACAGTTACCAGCTTAACAAGAAGTAATAGAAGCATTGGATAATCTGGCTTCTTGTTTCCTTATCTGGAGCCACCTGCAGATTAATTTCTATATTGTCTCTTTAAGGTCAAACATGGGTGTGGAGATTATGGAAAACTCTAATGTGATTCGTGTCACAAAATGCAAGAGTAAGTTTTCTGAGTTTGCTAGGTGCTTTTACTAGACCCAATCAAAGGCCTTCCTCTTCTTGCTGGGGTTTTCATCTTTGGGCCTATTAGCACTCTACTCATCTGCCCTGTCTAAGGTACCTAAGCGAGTGAATGATTAGAATCATTAAAATGTATTTGAGTAACCTATTGGATTAACTATATCTCTCATCACCAACCTACTTAGCAGGAACTGATTACCTGCCCATTTTATATGATGACCTATGAACATGAAAACTCTTTCTCCCAGTTCTTTATCTGGTTCTTTCCTTCCACATGCTACCACTATTACTACCTCCTCCTTCCCTTCTAGCCCAAGAATCACCATCTAGAGAATTCAAACCTGACATGTAGGAGTTGATTCTCACTTTATGACTGTCACTTTTCAACTTTAATGTACAATGTAGAACCTATACATTTGTATTTATTGTTTTTTATTTTTTTTTTACTGAGGATCAAACTCATGACCTTGTGTTTGCCAGGCAGGTGCGTTTGCCCCAAGCTAAATCCCAGGCCCGTATTTACTATTTTTTAATTATTTGACTGTAAACAGTCCAGGGATGTTTCATCTAAGATGATTTAAAGAAACATCTTTTGTATTTACATCAATTCAACAATTCATCAATTCAACAATTGCTAATTATACTTGTCTTCATCAAAGGTAGAAATAGTATTTATCACTTTAGATATATGGGTAAACTCATCCCAGTTGTTAAATGCTTAGTGCTGCTGTTTGAATGATGAATGACCACTCCCCCAAACATGTCACCTCACCATTTTAGCCACCTCAGCTATTCATAAGCCAGTGACTAAGGGTTTAATACCTTGCCTTTTGTGGACCTGCAGGCCTACACACAAATGCATTCATATTGGCCAGTTTCCAAGTGATCTTACTGTAGCATCCACCATTTTACCCAAAACAGTGTATAGTTTAATTGTGGCATTTAAGACACTGTGATAGTGTGTGACAAACTGAGGGGCAAACTTGGCTAAAGTGATAGGATGAATGACCTTTCACCTTTGTAAGAACTGATGATGTTGCTTTGAAAGCAATGCTGACAAGTATTTAAATTCTACCAGAAGGCCATTTTTTGGGGGGGAAATACATGTGTTCTTGTAATGAGCATTAATGATTACCAGCTAGGAAACTAAAATCACAGACAAATTTTACTGAAAACTATCTATTCCACTATGAAGATGCCTCAATGTGGCTTTTCCTCCACCACCATTTTTACTCCATATTAAGAAGATACTTTTGGAAAGACAGATGTCTCTTAATAAATACTGAAGTCCAATTTGATGTTTTAGAAGATCCTATCTTCCTGGTTTCTTGACAGCAAAAACAGAACCAGTAAAAGAGAAATGCAGGCCTGGAATGATATCCACAATCCCCAGTGGACATGTGTGGAAATATGCATGGAATCCTGTGTCCTGCATTCTGACTCCAGTCAGCATGAAAGACTGCCTGAGTGGAAAACTCATATATCTATTGGGAGATTCCACAATCCGCCAGTGGATAGAGTACTTCAAAACCAGCATCAAAAGTATGCCTCACTTTAAGCTATTACTCATATATGCATACACACACACACACACACACACACACACACACATATGTATGTGTATATGTATCCTTTTAAGAAACTTCTTTTTCATTTCATATTTATCAAGTTACTTAATCATGAAATACCAAATATATTCACAAGATACTATCTTTCTTTAAAGCATACATTTATCTGACTAGAAAGGAGCCAGTGTAGAAAACCATTACTTCTATCTATCCTACAGAATTCACACTTTACTATTTGCACAACAGTCTTAAAAAATTATCAGTAGAGCTAAGGATGATGTAAGACATTGAATTTCCCCTCTTCTACAGTTGGCACAGTGATTAAGTGTATAAATTTTAGACTCAGATGGCCTTGGTTGAAAACTTGACTTCACATCCTATCTTGTTAAGTTTGGACAAGTTACAAAACCATTTGTTCTTTGATTCCCTCCTCTATCAACTGGAGGTAACAGGGCCCCCACCTAGTAAAAAGCAATGGTACATATGGTGTATTTACAATACTGTGTGTTACAAAGTAAGCTCCGCTTTGTTATCATTAACTGATAATGAGACAGACTTAGCACCTGGCAGGCACAATGGATAAAAGCATTTTAGAGTCTAACAGACCTAGTCTGTGGGACTCTACTCAGAAACAGTGATGTTGAGCATCTTATTTTTTATAACCCAATTTCCTCATTTATCTACTAGAGATAGTAATTGGATATATGCTATGGATTTTGAAAATGATTTGAAGTAATAGATATAAAGCATTTAACACATAATAAGGCACACTGACACATAGAAAATGCCCAAAAGGCAATAGCAATGATTTTCATTAGTGTCAGATTTAGGACTGGAATCCAGATTATGAGAATCCTCATCAACTCACCCTATTTACTAAACCCAAGAGTGCAACAGTAATAACTCAGAATCAATTAAGAGATCTTAACAGTCCAACATAGAAAACCATCACTACCCATCCCTCTATGTCCCTGGTCCCCAGCTCTTATGACTAAGAATAATCTAGGGGCAGTGACTCCTGGCCTTTCTATACCAGATCACTCTTGTGATCTCTAGATGGTCCTCTCAATAAAAATTGGATTATTGGTAGGACCTGGACTACGAGTTAGTTATAAGGAGAATTCTCACTAGGAGAATGTTTTCAGCTCTGACCTCCAAAAGGTCATTGAGCTCTTTTGGACCTCAGTTTTCTCAGCTACAAAATGAATGGCTAGAGATATCATTTAGGGTCGCATTCTCTTAGTTCTGAGTTACTGTGTTATTTATCCTCTTGAGTTTATCTTGTAAATTCTGCTAGGAAAATGTGCTTTAGCTGTTTTGTTAAAAGTTAAATTCTTGATCAGAGTGTGCTTTGGAGAAGAAAACTAAAGTAAATTGGAAACAGAGTGAAGAAAATTATTCTGCCATTTTCCTCCAACTATTTCTCTAGAGTCTCTATTTTTCAAACTTACTGGCATAATACTTTAAATTTATCCACTTATTTTTAAAATGACACATGTTATAAAGTATTTATAATCATTGGCTACACATTTTCCTCAGAAGTTTTAGCTAGAAAATACATGACCTTGACAATATGAAATTAAAATGATGAAAACGGAAGAACTTCAGTTTAGTTTGTTCATATGAGATTATTTTCAGAAGTGTTTAAGATTGGACTGACTATCTTCACAACCATTGGGAGTAATTTCAATATTATCTGATTTCATTACAAACTGTAATATTGAACAGGTGATTTTTCTCTTTTCTAAAACATGGCATTTTGAAAAATACAAAAAGATATTTAAGGTAGATTGCTAGTTGAAATAAATGGTTTATAAACTGTAACATATGCATTTCTTAAATCAGTGGTAACACTATTATTATATCATAAAGTATACATAGTACCATTCTATGCACATGGAAGAAAACACAAAATGCGGCAATTTTCAGAGTGTTTGAGGAATCAGGCTCACTTGTTTTAAAAAAAAATTATTTATTTATTTATTCACTGACTTATTCATTCATTCATTGTATGTGTTACGTGCAATAAATCCAGGGTCTCACACATTAGGCAAGTGTTCTATCATTGAGCTATATATCTCCAGCCCTATTTTTAAAAATGTAAATAAAATCCAAAACTATTCTCAAGTGAGCTTACTTTATAGTTAACACAGCCTATAAAAATATTTACAAACTGACTGCATCATTCTCCAGTGAAGTTATCTCTGTGTCCTAACATTCCTAGTCTCAGTTGGGCTGCATGATTCTGTAAGAAGGCATACATATATTTTTTACATTTGCATAGCATTTTTAAATTTTTTGAGTAATTTTCAAAATTATCCTTTCAGTTAAGCCTATAATAAATCAGACAGGATTAGCCTATTTAATTCTAAAAAACAAATCTTCTCTCCTATCTTTAAGACTGATCAATATTTGTAACATTTTTCTCTTTCTTTGGGGCTTGTGGATTTGTTATCAGCACTGAAGTTAGTAGATCTGCATGAATCTGGAAAACTGCAACACCAACTCGCTGTGGACTTGGATAGAAATATTAACATCCAGTGGCAAAAACATGCTTACCCTTTGATTGGCTCACTGATCTATTCAGTCAAAGAGATTGAGTACATTGCCCGGGTCATTGACAGAACTGGAGGAGATAAAAATACCATCATTGTAATTTCTCTGGGTCAGCACTTCAGACCCTTTCCCCTAGATGTCTTCATCCGAAGAGCCCTCAATGTCCACAAAGCTGTTCAGCGTCTTCTTCTGAGAAGCCCAGACACAATGGTTATCATCAAGATGGAAAACACCAGGGAGCTGAACAGTGATGTGGAAAGATTTAGTGACTTTCATGGTTACATTCAGTATCTTGTTATAAAGGACATTTTCCAGGATCTCAATGTGGGTATTATTGATGCCTGGGATATAACAATTGCATATGGCTCAAATGAAGTCCACCCACCTCAATATGTTATTGAAAATCAAGTTAATATATTCTTAAACTATGTTTGCTAGATAACAAATATCTCTGAAAATTATTCATTTAACTAAAAGGATCTATTGAGTGTGTGCTAGGATGCCAGGTGGGTAACTCCCTTCTGCACTGAGAAGATTGTCTGAGCTATGGTGGATAGGCATCCATATGGATATGGATCTAGCAGTTGTGCCAGATAAGATATATTTAAACTAAAATTTCACTAAAGACATGAGACTGAGTATAGTCATAAAAAGGTCTTATATATCCAGACAGAGCCATGCAGCTCTTCACCAATGTAATCTACGATGCCTATGGGTAAAACTTTCTCTAATGCTTCAGAATTCAGAACAATAAAATAGTTGTTAAATAAATACATGTATAAAGCTGTCTTGTGTCTTTATGTCTATTACAACAGATAGGCTGAAAATGGTTTCCAAATGAGAACAGAGTTCCACACTGATAGAGGAGAAGCAAAATTCTTAGCAAGGTCTTTGTTTCCAGAAACCTCTGACTTTTCTTTCCCAGTTGGGAACTCTCACTGCCATTCTCTAAACTGATTCTATGGCTTTCATTATCCAGGTCTGTAGGTGAATACAGGTGAAAGCTACTATACTAGAATTCAAGGAGCTGGAATTTAGCCCTGTTGCTGCCAGTAACTTTAGGACTTTGGGGAAGTCACATCAGATCTCTAGGTTTCTGTTTCCAGAATGAAGGGATTAGTCAGTGACTTATGTTCTGAAAGCTCACTCTGTGGAGCTCTGGGTGTCACAGGTTTGTTTTTGTATACCACCCTGAGGGACAGAAAGCACGAGAGGTGCCTGTTGGGCAAGGAACACATTTCGAGCCCCATCCACTCAGCCAGAGCAAAAGCCACTTTTCCCTGCATGTGTAAAGCTCTTCAGAGTGAGCTTTTGCCTTGAGAAAAATGTTCTGCTGCTTCAAATGTGTTTGAAAGCCATTACTTAGATAATGAATAACAGTGGTTTCTATAATTTATACATGCAAATTCACATTTTAATTACCATTTTGGCATTTTAGTAGGCCTTCCCCAAACTTGATCCAAAAGAAATGATAAATGTGAGAATTTCAGTTGACTATGGCACTATAATTACGATAAAGTGATTTGAAACTATAGCCTTCCGTGTTCTTCATTAATACCCACGTACCATAGAACCCTGACACACACTTGCTGCATCAAGAAAAACACAGTTATTAATATGACAGATAGGCTCAAGGAATCGCAAGTTAAAACAACAAGGAGATAGCACTGTGCACCTATTAAAAAGACAAAAATCGAAAATACTGACAAAATCAAATGCTAGTGGAAATGTAGAACAATAGAAATCCTTATTTTTGGTGATGTTATGGCTTGGATCTACATGTCGCCTCAAAGTGTCATGCCCTCAAAGGTGCGACTCTTGGGATTAAGGGTGTGTGGTACTAAATCAGTCCACCGGCTCAAATTTTAATAGTTCTGAGTGGCACCGCCAAGAAGACTGCTACCCTGCATGGGATAGAAGGGAACGGCGGGCAGGTAGGCTGGATGATTGCTGTTGATGCTGCTGCTTGCTTCTGCCTTCTGCCTGCCACACCATGAACTGTTTCTCACCTGTGACACCCCTCTGCCATCCTGTGTGGCCTCAGAGCCAGCTGGCTGTGGACTGAAAACTCTACTAACTGTGAGATGAAATAAACTTTCCCTCTTTTAACTTTGGGTGTCAGGTATTTTGTCCCAGCAACAAGAAAAGTAAATAAGACAGGTGAGAGTGGAAAGTGGTATGACCACTTAAAATAGGTTAGAAAGTTCTTACAATGTGATCCAGCAATCACAGCCCTATTTATCAAAGGAGATGAAAACACATCCACATAAATCCTTCCTGGAGATGTTTATGGCACCTTTATTCAAATTTGCTAAAACTTGCAATCAGCAAAAAAGTCCCTCAGAAGGCAAATAGATAAACTGGTACATCCAGACAATAGAGCATTATTGCCGCACTAAAAGAAATCAAAAGGGAATGTAAGGGTGGGTAGACAGATGAGACGATGGAACAACTTTTGTGTGATTCGATGACTGAGAATATTTAGCCAAACGAAGAAACTATTTTAGTTAATTTGAGGAAGGATTTTGAGAAACAATGGAGAAGAAAAAGAAAACCTAAATATCAGAGAGATTCAGAAAAGTGATGCAGAAAACACAGAGTAATTTATACCTTCAACTCTGACTCCTTGACTGGGACCAGGGAAAGCAACTTGCAAGCATTAAATGCTGGAGATCCTTTCAGGTGCCAGAAACAGCATAGGAGAGTGCTGTGTCTCTGAGCTACACTCGCAACAGAATTGAGAGAGATTTCACCTTAGACCAACCACAATGTAGTCCCACTCAGTCTTGTTGGTTACAAGAACCTAAATAATAGGAGAAATAAAAGTCCCCAGCCAAAGAACAGCACCCCCCAAGTAGGCATGCGTAAAGAAGGTTTGAAATCTTCCTTCTGTAGTTTTATCCATATAATACCAGCAGAAAGGAGGAGGAGGAGGAGGAGGAGGAGGAGGAGGAGGAAGAGAAGAAAACGTAGAGAAGATGAGGAGAAAGAAGATGAAAAAGTGGAAGAGAGTGAAGAAAAAACCTTTGTAGGTACCGTACCTACAAATCACCCTATCAGAAGTTGTGTCTATAATTGTTCAAACCACACTGTGATGACAAAATTAGAACACTATAGACAGAGGGCACACATACTTTACTGTTTTAACTACATCTGACTTAGCTACCAGAAATAGCTTACTCTTGAGAGATCTACAGAAAAAATGGAGCACTCAGGCTGTAACAGAATGCACTGTGTCAGTCCCTACTAATTATGCACAAAGAAGCCATAGAAGAAACATGCAGAAAAATTCAATTAGAGCTAAATTCAACACTACACAACAGATGAGTGCACCAAGGTACATCACCAAGACTTCTCTAGAGGTCCTCACTTAACAGAGAAAGAGAATTCATCTCCACAGATGTGCATATCTCCACATAAAAACTTAGGAAATATGAAATAACAAGTCAACATGGATCATCCAAAAATTTACACTTCACACAAACTGGTTTTAATGATATAGAAGTTGACAACATATCAAAGAATTTTTAAATGATTATAAAGATAATGATCTCAAAGAGGTTGCACATAAACAATTCTATAAAATAAATAAGATAATGTAGGATATTAAAGGGCAATTTAATGAAGATATAGAGCCATTAAAGAAAAGCAAACACAAGTTGTAGAATAAAAATTTCAGTAAGACAGATTTTAAAATTCAATGGAAAGCTCTACCAATAGGCTACATAAAGTAAAAGAAGTTTAGACTTGAAGATAGAGTATCATTCAGACAGCAAATAAGAGAAAGTAGAGCTTACTAACAAAATATCCAAGACCTCTGAGAAAAAATTAAGAACCAACCTGTGAGTTTTGGAATGGGAGAGGGTAGTAAGATCCAGATTAAAGGGAAAGAAAATCTATTCAGTAAAATAGTAGCAGAAAATTTCTCAAATCTTCAGACAGATATGGACATAAGACAACTAGAACCCCAAACAGACATGATCAGAAAAGAATCTCCTCCTCTCATAATATGTTTAAAATGTAAAGAGTATGGGTCAGATATTGAAATCTGGAATTGAAAAATGTCAGCCCATAAACTCATCCTAGTAACAGCAGATTTCTCAAGGAAAAAGGTATCTAAGATCCAGGAGGGAATGGAATAATATTCTTCAAATCCTGAAAGAAAACAACTTCCAATATAGATAAATATGTCCAGTAAAAGTTAGAATCACAGGAGAAATAAAGATGTCATAGGATAACAATAAACTAAAACATTTATGTCGGCTTAGCCAGAATAACACAAAATTTTTAAAGAAACCTTTTGAAAAAGTAATGAGAGACAGAGAAAGAGGAGAAAGAGAGAGAGAGAGAGAGAGAGAGAGAGAGAGAGAGAGAGAGAAAATTAAAGGTAAAAGAGGAATATAAGCAACATTAGTGAGTGCTTTGAAAATTATTCTTGCTGACTGGGAAATTTGAAGAAACAAATGCATTTCTACATACATGTGCCTCACTGAAATTGGAGAAGACATTAAAAAGTGATATCAAAAAAGACAAAATATCATCTGATTATCTTAATAGATTCAGAAAAACTTTTGAAAAAATCCAAATCCATTAAAGATAAAAACAAAACATTGAAGAAATTGGAAGAGAAAATTTTTATCTCAACCTTAAAAAACAACAGCAACATCATACTGAATGGAGAGAAGCTGAAAGCTTTCCCTCTAAAATAAGGAACAAGATTAGGTTGTCCCATCACCACTTTTGTTTATTACAGTTCTCAAAATATTAGAGCCATACTAGAGCCATAAGACAAGAGAAATAAACAAAACGTATATGGATAGAGAAGAATGAAGTTAAATTATCATTATTTACTAAAGACATGATCCTTTACATAAGAGACCACAAAAACTCCACCAGCAGACTACTAGAACTAATATCCAAATACAGCAGTGTGGCAGGATACAAAGTCAGCATTCAAAAATCAATAGCTTTCCTAGACAGGAATAACATACTTGCTGAGTGCAAATTGTGAAAACAATACCCTTCACAACAGCTCAAGAAAAATGAAATACTTAACAGTATTAGAAAGGAAGTGGTAGATCTCTACAATGAAAACTACAGCGGCAACAAAACAGATTCATGGTTGAAGGAAGCAGAATATAAAATACAGAAATAACTCCAGGCACATTCAGCTATGTTATTTTTGGCAAAGGGATCAAATTCCTTTGCCAGAGGAATGAGAGCCTCTATAACAAATGATTCTGCAGAAACTGCTTATTTACATGGCAAAAGTTGAACCTAGACCCTTATCTCGTATCATATGTGAAAATGAAATAAAAACAGACCTAATATCTAAACATTAGAACAGTAACACTTAATCTGCTGGAAAAGAAGATATGTAAAACTCTTGAAGACATTAGTGCAGGCAAAGACTTTCAAAACAAAATCCCTGTTGCACAAGGAATAACACCAAGAGTCAACAAATAGGGTAACATCTAATTTAATTGCTTATGCATAGAAAAGAAAACCACCAACAGAGACAATCTACAGGATGGGAGAACAAAATTGCTAGCTACTCCTCAAAGGAATAACATCTAGAATATATAAGGAACTAAAAAAAATAGACCCTATAAACTTAAATACACAATCCAAAATGGGCATTCAAAATGAATAGGCCCTTCTCAGATGAAGAAATACTAGCAGCTAATCAATATATGAAAAATGTTTGAAATTACTGGCCATTCAAGAAATGCAAATTAAAACAAGACTAAGATTTCATCTCCAGAAAGACTGTCATTCATGAAAAGAATCAACCAATAACAAATGCTGGTGAGGCCATGGGGAGAAAGGAATGCCTTTTCCTTGTTGGTGGAATGTAAACTGATACAACCACTATGGAAAACAGATTGGAGATTCCTCAAAATGGTAAAGGTAGAAACTTTATTTGATCCAGCTATTCCCTTTCTAGGCATCTTCCCAAAGAGTTAAAGACATCATATCACAGTGATGTGTGTATATCCATGTCTATAGCAACACAATTCATAATACCTAAATATCAGAAATAGCCTACATGTCCATCAACAGATGAATGGATAAAAAGAAATGTATTTATACACAATGAAGTACTACTCTTCCAGAACAAGGATAAATTTGAATCATTTGTGGAAAAATGGTTGCACCTTGAGATGAAAATCTTAAGTGGAATAACTCAGGCACATAAGCTTAAATATCATATGATCTCTCTTATATGAAATTATATATAATTCTATATATATGTGTATTTATAGAATGAAATTAAAGGCAGATTACAAAATAAGTGGCATTGCAATTCAGTGTGAATAATTTATCTAAAAGCATACTTTAACTTAGTACAATTGTCTTAGATGTTTTGCATATTCTTTGGTCTATCCATTTGATTTTGAATCTTTATATGTGATGTTTAACTTTATAAAGTCCTATAAGATAAATAAGTAAATCCAATACTAGAAAAATAAAAGAGAGGATGAGGGCAGTGGAAATTAAAATGTATTATGTACAGGTACTGATCTCCTACAGTGAATGTACTCATTATGTACTGCAGACATGTACTAATAAAAGTTTAAAAAATAAATAAATTACCACACATTTGTTGGATTAAAAATTAAATGAAAAGCTAAATAGGTCAATAACAAGCAATGAGACTGAAGTAGTAATTTAAAAATCTTCCAACAAAGAAGAAACCAATGCTAGATAAATTTACTGCTCAATTTTACTCTATTTCAAAAGGACAACACCAATGCTTCCCAGACCATTCCATAAAAAGAAAGGGAAGCAACAATTTCAAACACATTCTGTGAAGCCAGTATCACCCTGGTATCAAAACTGGATGAGGACAAAGAAAGAAAGAAAAGAAAAATAAAAGAAGAAGATAGAAAGAAACAAAAGAAGAACTACAGACCAATATCTTTGATGTAGATGCAAATACCTTCAAGAGAACACTTACAAAAAGAGCTTAACAACACTTTTAAAAAAATAATACTAATCAAGTTGGTTTCATGCCTGGGATCCAAGATTACTTCAACACATGCAAATCAATCAGTGTAACACACCACATTAACAGATTCATGAATAAAAATCACATGATCAAATCAATTGGTACACAAAAATCCTCCAACAAAATTTAACACCCCTTCATGATGAAAATCCTGAAGAAAATATGTATACAAGGATCTTACTTCAATGTTATAAAGACCTTTTTCAACAAACTCATATCCCAAGTCATATTGAAATGGGGAAAAACTGAAAATATTTTTCTAAAATCAAGAATGAGACAAAACTATCCATTTTTTCTGTTACTATTTGAATAGTACTTGAAATTTTACTCAGAACAATTAGGCAAGAGAAAGAAATAAAAGAGTAGTGAATAAGAAAGGAAGAAGTCAAATTCCCCCTAACTGCAGGCAATATGAACATTTACTCAGTACACTCTAAGAACCTTACTGGATCTGAAAAATTCAGTAAAATGACAGAATACAAAGTCAACATACAAAACTCAGTAGCTTTTCTATACACCAATAAATAACTCAAAAAAAGAAATCAGAAAAATAATTTCACTCCAAATACCTTTTAAAAAAAAAACCATAGTAGTAAGCCTAGCCAACAAGATGAAAGACCACTCTCTACAAATCAGAATTGCAAAATAATAAAGGAAGACATTGTAGCAGACACTATAAAATGAAAAATCTCCTCTTTATGGATTGGATATTACCAAAACCAATTTGATTCAATGCAACATCCATTAAAATAACAATGATATTCTTCACAGAACTAAAAAATGTAATCCTAAAACTCACATGAAAACTAAAAAGCCAAAGCAATCTTAAGCAAAAACAGCAATGCTGAAGTATGTTAATACCTGATTTCAAACTATGTTACAAAGCTAGCAACAAAAACTTCAGGGTACTGGCATAAACAATGGACATGCAGAACAATAGAATAAAACATAGGACAGAGATACAAATCTGCACAACTACAACCATATGAATCTTGGCAAAAACAAGCACTGAAGAAAAGATTGTCTTTTATAAACCAATGGTACAGGAAAACATGGGTATGTGCATACAGAAGATTGAAAATAAATCCCTATATCTAACCCTGTGGAACAATCAATTCAAAATAGATCAGAGTTTTGAATATGAGTGCCAGCTTAGACACTGCTAGAACAAAACATAGGGAAACACTTGAAATTGTGTACACAAAACACAGGCAGACTTTCAGAGCAGGAGTCCAGTAGATCAGGGATTAATAGCAAGAATCATCAAATAAGATGACAACAAATTGAATTGTTCTCCACAGCAAAATAAACAATTACCAGAGTGAAGAAATAGACTAGAGAAAGGGAGAAAACTTCTGCCAATTGCTTTTTCAATAGAGGATTGATAACCAGAATATATAAAGAATTCAAAAACTACTGGGGATTTAGCTTAGTGGCATAAGCACCTGCCTGGCAGTGTGAGGTTGTGAGTTCGATCCCTGGTACTAAAAAAAAAAAAAAAAAAAAGAATTCAAAAACCTAAACAAAAACCCTAGTAAATAAATGGCAAATATTCCAAATAGAGAAATCTGAAAAGAAGTATAACTGGCCAAAAAAGTAGATTAAAAATGGTAAAAACATTGATCAGGGAAATGCAAATTGAAACTACATTGATATTCCATCTCATCCCAATTAGAATGGCTAGTATGAAGAATGTAAAAGTGGCAAGAAGAATGAAAAATGGAAAATTTATACAGTGTTACTTGGAATGTAAATTAGTACAGCTACTGTGTAAATTAATATAGGGGTTCCACAAAAAGCTAACATTAAGGATCACAGTATTGTAGATGTTTGTTCTAGATATATACCAAAGATCAATCTCATATGCAGCTGCATAATGTGGTAGGGATACCAACCACTGAAATATAACTGAACAAAATGACAAACAGTGAAATACAGAAAGACGGAATAAAGAGTGAAGTCATGATCCCCTACTCGGGTGTCACTTCCAGTGCAGGTCTAGAGATCACACCATTGGGTGAAAAGCACTAAAACTTCACAGGAAGGTGGTGGGCACCATCTGGCATTTAATGAAGTTACCACTGCCATCAGTCCCATTAGAGCCAAACTTTCCTCGCTGAGATGTGGCCCAGAGACTGAGACAACAGCATGACTGTGCCTTCTTGTTCCTGAGAATCAGTCCCAGTGCAGGTCTGCAGACACACAGAATTCTGTGAAAAGCACAAAAACTCCCAGGTGAAGAAGCCAGGGCATAGAGGGGTGACTTTCTTGGCACTCAGCCTAACTTCCCCTGCCCTCAGAGACAGCAGAGCCTAACAGTTCCCCCACTGGGACATGGCCCAAAGACAGCAGCAGGAGAGAGACTCCGTGTTCAGGGCAGGCATGGGAGCCATGAGCCATGCGGAGGCTGTTGTGGGATGCAAAGCAGTGATGGGGTAAGGGAGACCTGGACAGCCCACACTTGGACTTTCTTCTCCTTGGCCCCAGTCTCTAAGTGAACCCACAGGCCAAAAAGGATCAGGCCTAATGGATGTGAGCAGTGGGAGCAGTGACAGGTGGACTGGACATTCTCAGCTGGGGCTTTGGTCTCCCTGGCACCACACACAGTGTGAAGCAAGTGCCAGAGAGAAACTCAGATGTCTGCAGCAGCTGGGAACCTTGAGCTCAGGGGGGTGGAGAAAACAGCCTCCTCCCCTTCACTACTGCCCCCTGGGAATCTCAACATTGTGAGATATCCAGAACCATCTGGCAGCCAGGCGTTCCAAAGGCCAGAGAACCAGGGGGAGGTTGCTTTGAGGCCTTCATGGAACATAGACTGGAAACCCCAGATTGAGAGCCAATGGATAGGACAGCACAAATCCCCCACCACCAACCCTGAGAACAGTAGAGGCACCTGGGCACAGGGGTCTGAAGACGGCAACAATAAAAACTGTTCTGCAATATTCATCCCAATAAACAAAACAGGGAGAATTATCATCTTGTCTTTAGAGTTTTTCCATTTTTCTTACATTTTACCTTTTTGCTTTTTTACTGATAATTTATTTTGTATAACAGTTTGGTCTTTTTATACATTTATATGTAGTGTCACTGTCAATCACGATATGCAAAACTTGACAGAATAAAGAAATGCTAGCAGATTAGTAAAGCAGGCTTCTGGGTGTGTTAGTAAGCTGTGTCCACAGGTGATTGGCACGCAGGCCAGCAATATAACAGACAGCACCTCCCTGAGTTGTGGGATGGCACTGACCAATGGGCTTGCAGCCCAGGTGGATGAAAGGGCAAAAAGAGGAAGTCTGCTGCCTGGGAAGCTCCAGGCTGCTTGAGTGGGTAAATATTTCCTGCTGCCTTTAAGACTGGGGACATCAGACTCCAGTTTTTTTAGCCTCTCAAAGCAGGCTCATGCCAGGAAGTTTTTAGGCTTCTGATATCAGACCGGTGTAGCATCCTTGAACTCACTTGTTCTGTGGCTTTCAGCTTCTTGATCTAAGCAACTACTGGATCTTCCGTCTTTCCAGTGTGCGGATCTTCATTGTGGACTCCACCTTTGATCTAGGAGGTATGAAATGACATGTCCGTTCTTATTAGTGATATTTAGTGCAGTGCTTAAAACTTTTGCTAGAGCAGTCAGGCAGAGAAAGAAAGGACAATGAATAGGAAAACACTTCAAATTATCAGTATTTGTGCACGGCATAATTCTTTAAACAGAAACCCCCTCCAAAAAAAAAGTGTTTCCATATAACATAAGCAAATTCAAACAAGTGGCAGGATGCAAAGTCAACACACATCAATAGCATTTCTGTACAGCAATAATGAATTCACTGAGAAAAAAATCAGGAAGTAAATTCTATTCATGATAACTTTCAAAAAATTAAATGCCTAGGAATCTACCAAATCAAGGAGGTAAAGAGCTCTGTAATGGATGCAAAATCATTTTGAAGGTAGAAAATGAGGAATATGTTAGCAAATGGAAAAACTTTCTTTCTTCATGTATTGGAACTAATATATAACAATGGCCATATTACCAAAAGCAACCTATAAATCTAATTCAATCCCTATTTAGCTACCAATATTTGCTGCAGTATAGAAAAAGAGTTGTGCATTTCCTATGATATTAGAAAAGACCCAGGATATGCAAACAACGCCAAGCAAAAGGCATCACAATATTGGGCTTTAAACTATTCTACAAAAACAGAGTAACAAAAACAATATACTGGTGCAAAAACAAGTATAGAAGAATGGAAAAGACTACATGATACAGAAATAAATTCATGTACCTATATGGCTCTCTGATTTTTTACAATGGGGCAAAAGAATGTACGGTGGAGAAAAAACAGCTTTTTTAACAAATGGTTCTCTGAAAACTGCATATTTATATGTAGAAAACTGAAATGAGATCCTTCTCACTCCATACTGCAATTAAATCCAGATAAATCAAAGACCTAGTTATAAAACCAGAAACACTGAAAGTGTTTGAACATCGTGTCAGGAAAACACTTGAAGCCAAAGGCAAAGACAAAGGCTTCCTGTATCAGACTCTGACAGCACAGAAAATAATATCAAGAATGAACAAATGGGACTGTATCAAATGATAACCTTCTGCATAACAAAGGAGACAATCAACAGAGTGAAGAGACAATGTATTAGCCAACTTTCTTGTTGCTTAGACACAATACCTGACACCCAGAAATTTAAAAATGAGAGAATTATTTGTCTCAAAACTTATAGTGAGTGCTGTCCATGGCTGACTGACTGAAAGTCAGGAATGGCGTGGCAAAAAGATGTGGCAGCACCAGGCATGGACTGCTGCCAGTGGAGGGACAGCCAGACCCCAGCCTTTCCCCATGAGTCAGTGCTATTCACAGACTGCAGGGAGAGAGAACAAGGATTCACTAGGAAGCAAGGCCTCCCTGTGACCAGCACCATGCATAGGCCACCACCAGTTGGGGGACAGCCAGACCCCAGCCCCTTCCAGAGAGTGGGCTGGCAAACAAGAAAAGCTAGTCCCCTACCCCACCCCAACAGGCGACCAGCTGATCGGGAGAAACACAAGCTGTGAAATGCAATTTGATGCTTGAGGTGGTTTAGTGCTTCACTGGCCTTGCAGGTCTATGACCAGTGGTCAGATCACCTATTCAGAGGATACGCAGTGTGACATCTCCGGGCTTTCTCCTTCTGAGGGTGGTAGCCATTGCTAATTCCCTGTTATCTTGTTTTGAAGTCCTGTATCATTTTCATTGCTTTGTTGGGCTGGCTTTTGTTTTGTTTTGTTTTGTTTTGTTTGATTTTATGGTACCCGATGGCATGAACGGCTATTTCAAAGATAGAAAGATATATTATGGCAGCCATTTTGGATTTAGTATTGTCTTGTTTTGAAGCCCTTTATTGTATTCATCATTTTGTTTTTTATTGGTTCTATTTTATTCTGTTCTGTTTGATTTTTTACTATGTTTGAAGGTATCTGCAGCTGTTTTGAAGACAACAGGAGGCATTATAGTAACTATTGTTTAGTTTGAATAGTTTTGAAGTCCTGTATCACTTATCCTGGTGTGTTGTGATTGCTTTTATTCTGTTTTATTTTCCTTGACTTTATCCTCTTAAAAAAAAAAGGTATGGCAGAAAAAAGTTGTTCCCCCCTTAGCAGCCAGGAAGAAAGGCAAGGGAAAGGGAGAGCAAGGAAGATAGGGGGAAAAGGTAAAAGGAGGAAGGAAGGGAAGGAAGGAGGGAGGGAGAGAGAGAGAAAGAAAGGGAGAGCGCACCAGGGAAGCACACCCTCAAAAGGCAGAACCCTCTGACCCAGACCCACCTCCTAAAAGCACATTTAGCTCTAAACTCATCAATCAACCCACCCACTGGTTCATATTGCACCCTCACGGTCCAGCTACCTTCCAAAAGCCTCACTTTTGAACATGCAACTCTAGAAGTCCATGACATCCACCCATGAATGGGAAAAAATTTTTACTAGTTACTCTTTTAACAGAGGCTTTTAAAATCTAGACTACATAAAGAACTTGAAAATTAACCCTAAGAAACAAAGAACCCAACAAAAATAGGTAAATGGGCTGAATATGCACTTATGAAAAGAACCACTAATGACTTACAGTTATATGGAGAAAATGTTCAACATCTCTAGCTACCAAAGAGATTGAAACCAGAGCTACTTTCAGATTCCATCTTACCACAGTATGGATGGCCATCACTAGAAGTACAAAGAACACTATGAATGCTGGAAGGATGGGGGTGAGAGGAGCTTGCCCACATTGTGGGTGGGACTGTAAACTTCTAATGCATGTTTTCTGTTATACAAGAAATATAAAAAATACATACATACATACATGAGAGATGACAGGAGACCAGGTGATAGACTTTTGCAAATGGGGAATGGGGTCAACAGGAGGATAGAGTAAGGAAATGGTATCTCCATAACCAAATGACACCATTTGGTACATTCCTAGAAAAATGAAAATCAGCATACTATAGAGATAGCTATATATCCACATTTACTGAAGCATAATTTGTAGTAAATAAACTATGGAAAACTCCAAATTGCCTGTCAACTGACAAGTGGATAAAGAAAATAATAATTAAGTACACATATCTATATCATTATTTTCACAGATAGACAGATGGTCTGCCAAAAAACATGGATAGATACTCAGGAATTCATCTTACTACTAACTGTCTGGAAGCTAATGGCCACCACTTTGAGCATCTCTTGTATTTGTAGAGGCCATAGGTAATGTGTATTAATTTCATAGTATCTCAATAAATTAGTATTAAATATTTATGCAAGGTTTTCTATTCCATATATATACTTTTTGGCAGACTTTACATACACACAATGGAATATTATCCCACAAAAAACAAAAGTATGTCATTTTCAGGAAAATTGATGCAACTGGAGACCACAATGTTAAGTGAAATAAGTCAGACTCAGAAAAATGAGCATCCCATAATTTCTCCCACATGTGGACCGTACAGCAAAACAAAACACAAATCAGATGACATGAAAGTACAGTGGAGACTACTGAAAAATGGAAGGAAAATGAAGGGAAAGAGGAGAGAAGGCTGGATACTCAGAGAACAGAAGGTATCAAAGCTTATTATACGAAATATACCATTCAGATCCCCCTATTCTGTACATTTTTTTTAAAAAGAGACATTTACTCTGGTGAAACACCAAAGTGGATACTCAAAAATCTAGATGGCTCCACGAAAAACCAAAAACAAAACAAAACAAAAAACATTTGTGCCACCTGGAGAATATTATGTGTTAGAATTCCAAAATTCATTCCTCCATAGAAAATAGCCCAGATGGAAAATAAGGGTCAATTGGATGCTTCATAATTATTGATAATATAATCTGATAAAAAATATGCTGGTGCTTTTGATACTTTAAAGTCTGAGTTTTAAAGTTTCCAGGTGTGAAATAAGAGAGAACATAATTGACTCATCTCTTGAAGGATCTCACTTACATATTAGTTCTCATTTATCAGTCAATTATAGATTCATAATTCAAATATGTGCCCTCTCTACACACTTAGGAAATTTCTGTTTTGAAAGAAATTGAGAATCAAAGATTTCAGAGCTTTTAGCATTTTTACAGGAGAATGGTAAAATTTGCATATGATCAATCTCACTCTTCTGAACCTCAAAATTACTAATAGCTTGGAAGGTATTAGTTGTGGCAAGACTCAAACAAAAAGATCCAAGGAAAAATACACCTTTCTTAATGCTTGGTGTATCTCAGCATTCTCTTCTGTTTCTCTCCAAAACTTTAGTCCTGGTATGAATTTACATCCTTATTTTATCATATCTTTCATGTGTACTTCAATAAACTATTTTGGGCCTGAAAAATCTCCTGGGGTACATTTATAAACTGCAAGGGAAAGTAGCAGCACTTTCCATTAATGCCACTGAAAGTCACTGAAGAAACTCCCTGTCACTGTGGATGTATCTCACTGTGAAGAAGGAACAGATGATGTTGGCCATGGCAGGTGATCATACTTCTGAAACCAAAGCTACCACCTTCCTTTGGTGCCAACTCGTTAAGATTCAGCTTCCTTAAATATATATTCCTCAAGGAAACAAGAGCAGGAGAAGGTTTTAGCATCTGTCTTAAAAAGGCAATAGAGATGATATTTTCATGAATCATCCAGCTCTCTCCATAATTCATTGAAAATGTTTATGTTATTCTCCTTCAGATGCCCTGCATCTTTCAATGAATGGGACTTGCTTTATTATTTCCATTCCTTTAACCACCACCACCACAGATACCATAGAAACATCTCCATGTTTCCTCTTCTTCTACATGAATGGAAGATAAAGAAGTTCTCAAAGCTGGAATTTTCTATAATTCAGAAATACTACAGGCCAGAAAAAGACACCTACTTTCTTCCTTTGTTTTTGAATTCTTTTACAAAAACAAAATCCATCACCAAAATTATGAGAAAAGTCATCCTTCAAGAGTGATCATCAAGACAAATACTACTTTTGGCATACAGCATTTAAAACAGAAAAATGTAAATTTTACTGAAGTAAAGACTAAGTAATCTTTCTTTTAAAATAAGAGTAGAAAAGGTTTATTAGGGAATAGGAATAGCTCAGAGAGAGAGGAGGAGGAATACTCAGTGAGTTTCCAACAATGCCCTTTATCAGGGGTAATTTATACAGCAAAGTTACAACACACATACAATGTGGGACAAATTATACTCAACCAATAAGAGTACAAGTTGTCTAAGATAATTTTCTCACTGCTCAGACAAAATACCTAACACCTGAAGTTAAAGGAGAAAAGCTTTATTTGTTATGTAGTTTGTAGAAGGTTCAGTCCATAGTCAGCTGGCTCTAGGTTAGGCTGGCACAGCAGAGGGTCGTGGCAGAGGAGAAATAGTTCACAGTAAGCAAGCAGATGAGAGCTTATTAGCCCTCTTCCTTTCCCTCATATTTTATGCAGGTTGCCTACCCTAGGGAAGGTGCAGCACTCACATCCTTAATCCTAGCCAGAACTACGACAAACCAATCAGTGGACTGATTTAGTAATCACACACCCTTGATCCAGCACCACAAACAGTAGATCCCAGCACCTCTGAAAAGTGGCCCCTATGATTGACGAAGTTTTGGAGGAACATGCAAACATAAGCCATAACACAAGTATAGCTGCTTAGCTAGTACTGTATGATTCAATAGGGACACATACCAAGGGTTTATAGCTGACGTCATTAACCTTGGCTTATCTATGACTTGTAAAACAGGAACATTTTGGAGAAGGAATGGGTCCAGTGTTCTGGTCACTCACCTCACTACCTGATGCTTATCTGGACTTAACAGACTGTGAGTTCCTAATTATAGTATACGCTTAATTTTCCATTCATACCTCAGGGGAGGATGCAGTTCTGGCCAGTGTGATTTTTATCTTTAGCTTTTGATTTCTTCAGATGTAGTGACAACCATGGTTTGAATGTGTTCCGCATTGACTTCCTCAAGGGCTGCTCTCTGGGTGACTGCCTATTAATTTTTACCTAACTTAGCTGTCTATACTATTCCTCCCTCTGAAGAACTGTCCCTAACTATAGATAGAGGAGAATGGGTGGAGCTTCAATCTAGCTGCCTCAAGCTGAGAGGGGTCAATGTAGGGGAGATCACAGGCAGGGGTCTTCTGCAGAGAGTTACTCTAATGAACCTTGGATAGAAGTCATGCTTCAGTTAATTAGATATTAACTGACTTTACAAAATCTAGTAGATCCCAGTAAAGGAGTCTGGCACATTTGTCTTTGGTTCCAGCTGCATGATCACTTGGAATTTGGCAGCCTCTCAGTGAAAGTAAACAAATTTTTCCAAGAAATTCAAGCACATAACACCAAAGCATGAGCACTAGAATGGAAAGGCAGCTTGGGGAAAAGCCACCTCCAGTCGTTGCTGGTAAGGAGCTGGAATCTCAGTTTTAATGAGCTGGCTCCTAGATCTCCTACTGATACAAGTTACCATAAGTCTGATATTTATCATTTTAAGATTTTATTTCAACTGGTGGGAATTACTTATCTAAAGACAGGAAATTTTGGAAAGCAAGATGGTGACAGAAGAAGGAGAGAAAATGGCGTCCATGGATCATAATACTACAGCCAAGCTGTAGCCCACCAGGGTTACAATGTTTACAATGCCCAGCCAACTCAAGGGTATGCACAGACCACCCAGGCAACAAAGCTATGGAACCTATTGACAGCCTACTGATATCAGCTATAGCCACGCTCAGACCACTGCCACCTATGGGTAGACTGCATATGCAACTTCTTATGTACAGCCTCCCATTGGTTATAATACTCCAGCTGCCCCCCAGGTGTATATCTCACCTGTCCAGGATTACAGCACTTAGCAGTGTTGGTGCTTACAATACCACATTGCTATAGTCACCACCACCCAGACCTCTTATGCACCTCAGTCTGCATACGGCACTCAGCCTGTTTACCCCAGCCTATGAGCAGCAGCCAGCAGCTACCGCACCTGTAAGACCACCGGATGGTAACAAGTCTACTGAAACTACTCAAACTCAGCTAGCACAAAGTGTTATAACTAGCCCAGCCTAAGGTATGGACAGAGAACTACAGTTAACCTCAGGTGCCTGGAAGCTACCTGATACAGGAAATCACCACATCTCCATCTTATTGGCTTCAATGGGGATTCACCAAACAGATGCTGGGGAAACCTGTTCTCTGCTTTTAAAGGTGGCAGCTGCTATAGGAACAACTAATTAACTGGCAGAGTAACCACCATGTGTCAAATTCTATAAGAGATAGTTAAAAGCCTGAGCAAGATCATTTCCTAGTGCTCTTTACAATAAGGGTTTTAAAGTCCACAACTTGAAAGTTTGCAGAGCCTCCTTATTCTAAATGTGTTTAGGTCCCATAAGTGTGTTGCTTTTGGGGATAGTGCCTTACATTGTCACATGGAAGTTGGATTGCCTCACTGTGTCTCAGGTTCAACCTCTGAAAGAGATTGTGGCCCAGAACACTATACCGGGATATGGCTTTTATGTGTGTTCTCCTGGACGGGCACAATTCTGATGTCTCATCTGACCCAGAGATGAGTCATGTGTCCTTCATCTAAGATGACTTCTCTATCTTTGGTATTAGCAAACACTCATTTTCTGTGGGCTTAACTTAGAAAGAAAATGTTGGAACAATCTAAAGTTCTTCCTGATTTCACATTCCTCTATAAGGAAAGTACAAAGCGGGGAAATGAGTAGAAGCCAAAGAAAGGAAACTGAAGCAGAACAGGCTTGACATTTCCTGTAGATTATAGAGGAGGATCAGAGCCAATCTGTCTCAGTGAAACCTTGCCTCCAAGTCTTAGAGACTGGCCACCAGCCTAGTGCCACTTAAATGGTGAAAGAAGTCTGTTTTTTATAGGCATGCATATTTTCTAAGTCTGAGCTAGATTTTATTTAAGAGAACCATCTTACAGAGGTTTTAAATTAAAGTCTGGTAAGGGTGTTTTAATGTTATTCTCTCTAGTCCTACTGTCTAAATACAGTCAAGCAAGGAGTATCAGTAAATTTAGCATGTAATTTAAATTTAACATGTACAGGAACAAAATAATAAAAATCTACCATTAAAGAAATATCATGAGCTTATAATTTTCACATGTTTTAGCTTACATTTATCAACATTTTAACAAAACTATATAAGAAACAAAGGAATCATAAACAAGGGGGAAATATAAAACAAAATTTGAAGCATAAAAATTTGTTACCTGAATGAGTCAAAGTCCAGATTCTATGAAACAAAAGCAAACTGTTACCTCCATCCAATGATCCCGGTGGAACCTCCAAATATTATATAGGGAAATGAAACTCCCAACCTGCCATATGTCTAGTTTGAGTTCATGTTCTCTAAAACTGAAGAATGAATTTTAGGAACAACAGAGGTTAGGAGCAGAATATATTTACTGAGAGAAAGAAAACTTCTTTCTGAGGCATAGAAGGGGTCCCAAGAAGGTTGCCAAAGGCTCTTTTTAAGGGTCTTTTATAGAGTAAAATCATGGAGTGAGACGGGTTCAAGGTGGGCAAAAAGAGAATTCATGAGGTTGGCATGAGGTGGGCATAAAGTGGAACAAAACTATGGTCAACCAATAAGACTAATTGCTCATGTAAAAATTACTAAATCAAGGACAAATGGGGAAGCAAGTCACATAGAAAGAGGGTGTTCTCACGGAACAGTGAATGTTTTCACAGGGTCTTGGGATGGTGATTCCTGACATCCTCAGGAGGATAGAGAACTACTTAGAATGCCAATCCTTAGGATACGGGTGCATTTGTTTGATCTTTTATCTTAAGCCTGGCCCACAGTAAGAGGTGTCTGTCTCCCCCACAGTTGCAAGGTATCTGGGCTTCTGCATTGGTTCCTTTGAGGACCTAGTCTTGTCTCACTGCTTATAATATTTTTAACTATCTCAGCTGCCTATAACATTATCCTTCTACCAGCTATTCCTCTACGCAATGACTAGTTATGAGCAGAACAGTTACTCTCAGCAGAACACCTATGGGCAGCAGAGCAGCTATGGGCAGCCAAGCAGCTATGGTCAACAAAGCAGGTATGGGCAGCAGCCTCCCACTAGCTATCATCCCCAGACTGGATCCTACAACCAGGCTTCACGTCAATGTAGCCAACAGAGCAGCACCTATGGGCAGCAGAGTTCATTCCGACAGGAACACCCCAGGAGCATAAGTGTTTATGGGAAGGAGTCTGGAGGATTTTCCAGACCACAGGAGAACCAGAGCATGAGTGGCTCTGATGAGGGGAGATTTGATCATGGAGGCATGAGCAGAGGTGGGCAGGGAGGAGGATGTGGTGGAATGGGCAGCACTGGAGAACGAGGTGGTTTCAATGAGCCTGGTGGACCCATGGATGGAGGATCAGATCTTGATCTAGGCCCTCCCATGGATCCCAATGAAGACTCTGACCACAGTGCAACTTATGTACAGGGATTAAATGACAGTGCCACACTCTATGATCTGGCAGATTTTTAAAAAATTTTTATTTTAAAGAGAATAAAACAAAAGGGGGCAGTACAGAGCATATCAGAACAGGACAACATAGGCAACACAGTACTTTACATTAAGACAACCGGACATCAACTGTAGCTATCACCATATCACTTACTCTGCTATAGTTGAGCATAGTTTCAAATACAACAATATCAAACATAACAAAATAGTATAAAGTCATGCATAGAGTGAAAGAATTACAGGGCTTTCTGAACCGAATAACAGCAAATGATCAATGGATACTATAACATCACATTTTCAATAGAAAAATTTTGTTTAAACTATCACACATATTCAAATCCCAATAAGACACAATGTGATAGTAGAACCAATGGTAGTAGAACAAAAGAAGCATGGTAGGACTTCTAAGAAGGATGATACTAAATCAGCAATAGCCGTCATAATGTTTTCTTTTCTTCAAAACAGCTGTTCATATCACGCATGATATAGTCAAACAAAACAGAACAAAACCATTCCAACTGATGAATGAAAATATTGAAAGGCTTCAAAGCTATGAGATGGGGACTCATGCTTACCATAAAGTCTTATATACTCTTATCAACTCTCATACTAGGGAGACTATATGGTACTTATCCTTGTGAGTTTGGTTTATTTCACTTAAGAGAATGGTCTCAAGTCGTGTCTATTTATTTATAAATATCTCTATGTGACCATTTTTCATAGCAGAGTAGTACTCCATTGTATAAAAATGACACAACTTTTTTATCCATTCCTCAGTAGATAGACACTTAGGTTGTTTCCAGGATCCGGATATTCCAAATTGTGCTGCTATAAACATGGGTGCACATATATCACTGTGGTATGATGTTTTCAGTTCTTCCGGGAATATGCCTAGAAGTGGAATAGCTGGGACAAATGGGACTTCCAACCCCAGCTTTTTGAGGAATCTCCAGACTGACCTCCACAGTGGTTGCACCAGTCTACACTCCCACTAACAGTGTAGAAGAGTTCCTTTTTCCCGACAGCCTCTCCAACACTTGTTGTTGGTAGTGTTTTCTATCTTGGCCATTCTTTCTGGAGTGAGATGGAATCTCAGTGTGGTTTTAATTTGCATTTCTCTCATGACTAATGATGATGAACATTTTTTCATGTATTTATTTGCCATTCATATTTCTTCATCTGAGAACTGTGTATTAATTTCAGATGCCCATTTTTGGACT
>PVJX010022660.1:0-29839 GCA_004027295.1 Dolichotis patagonum
GAAATTACTCAGTACCTACCAGGCTCCTGCGAGCCTGTGCCAGCTCTGAGGATGCAGACATGTGGACAGTGTCTCTGGCCCCAAGACTTTGGAGCCTGATAAGGACTCAAATCCTACCTCTGCTACTTACTAGTTATTCAAATTTTCTGTACCTATAATTCACCATCCCTAAAATGGAAGTGAAAACATCTATTCAATAGAATTTGTGTGAGTTTTGAATGAAATACTGTATGGGAAACTTAGCACTGTGCCTAATATATACTCTATGAATGTTAGCCCTAAATGTCATCTGCAATTGATAGTGTGTGACTTGACTCCAGATGATCTTCATCTGATGCCAGTTGTCTCTCTTTCTCTCTCTCTCTCTCTCTCTCTCTCTCCCTGTCTCTCTCTCTCTCTCTCTTTTTTTGTGTGCTGGTTTTAGGACTTGCTTCTAACCACTTTGCAAGGAATTAAAGGTGACCTTCAGCCAACAACCAGGAAAGACTGGAGGGCTTCAGCTCAACAGTCCAAAAGGAATGGAACCTTACCAATGATCACATGGGTGACCTGGAAGCAGCTCCTGGTCCAGATGAACCCCCAAGAAGCTCTACTAGCAACTTGACTACAGCCTTGTGAGAAGAAAGCCCCTGAAGCAGGGGCCCAGACTTCTGACACACAGAAACCAAGAAATAAGACTTAAAGTTTTGGAGTGACTTGTATGACAAGAGTCAATTAGCACACTATGTTATTAAAGTTTGTGTTTTGGAGGGACAAGGAGCAAACTATTATGACAGGAATAAAAAGGGATATAGAAGACAAGGTGCGCTAGCAGCCAGATCATCAAGAGCTGAGGATGCCATGCTACGTATCTGGGGCTTCTCTTGGGAACAGTGCAAAGGCATCAAATGTTCTCTAAGCAAAGCAGGGACTCGATTTCTTCTTAAATGAAAAGACAAATACAAAGCCTTAAAGAAAACATCTTTCAAGAGGAGCAGCCAAATGACTTTTGAACCAGGGTATCATCCAGGATGTAAAATTGGAAACCTTCCCAGAGAACTGAGATATCTTATTTTTCACTCCTTCAGCTATTAGGCAAATCACTTTGGGATTTATATCACAAAGTTTAATGGCAAAGAAAAGAAACGAAAATGAAGTTACTGAAATAAACAATTTCATTAAGTTCAAAATCAGTAAGTTTAAAATCAATTAGGTTTATAATACCATTATTGAGGACAAAAGCAGTAAATTAATAACAGTGAAAATGAGTTTTCAGGAATACAAAAGAAGTGAGATTTTAGAAATAACACTTGACATTAGTTTCCCAAATCAATAAAGATACATCTATCTCTCTTTTTTTTGTTTGAACACCTTTTTTAAACCCTGAATCAAGATCTTGCGTATGCCTGCCTTTGAACAAGTATCATAAATCAATTTGAAAATGGCCCAGTTTTTGCACATGAGCCATAATATCCATGTATCTAGGTCTTATTATTGTAAGGGTACTGAGATAAGATATGGTCTATAAAACAAATAAAAAGAAAACATTTCTCAAGTGTTTATAGAAAGAATCATGTTCAAGTAGCAAGCACCTGAGGACGAGGAATGTGACATGGGAAAATGCTAAGTCAGAATCCACGTGACAAACCCTCTACTCTTACTGTTGGTAGAGTCTCCACTTGTAATCTCAAAGAACTTCATACATTTGTGTAGGTGACAAGCACTTATCAAGCACCTCCTATGTGACAGGCACTGTGCTGGGCCCCAGACCCCTCCTGCCTGCTGGCATTGGAAATCTTTAGAACTCATTGAAGACAAGAGTAGGCCTTGCGTAGGAAGTAACACTCCACCAGAAGTGACCAGAATGCTTATCAGAGCCTAATCATTAATTTGCCAACTTGTTTTTCACGTCCTTTCTCTAGGGTTCAGAGACCCTAATGGCAAGAATTAAAAAGTTGTACTCAATTCTAAAAGACTCAGAGTCAACAGCTTCTTTAATGCCAAAATTCAGCTCATTCTCAAACTGCAGCACAGTGCTCCAGCAGAGAGTTCAGCGATAAAGAAAGAGGTTCTGCCTCGCCCTTTAGACAGCTCACTTGGAAAAATGAGCTTCTTCACAAACAAGATGAATGTGTTCTGCCACCAATGTTTAGAGCTACCAAAATAATCCCATGGGCGCCTCAGCACAGCTGCTGAAGGAGGAAACATCTGGAGACAGGGGACTTGGAGCTAGAAGAGCAGCCACATCCTCTATTCTACAGATGAGTCAAGAGGGCCTTTGGCATGTCCCAAATTGCCATCTCACTCACTTAGAACTGGTTTTAAACTAAAGCATCTCTCTAGATATCGCCACATTGGGTGACTACTGTTCTAATTCCCCAAAACCTAGCACTATCTGAGAACCACAGACGTTTTAGAATCTCCAGCCTACCTCTTCCCCTCCTATGTCACAGAAAAGAAACCCAAAGTCAAGGGACTCAACTGGAACGCTCAGTAACGGATCAAGAGCTAAACTCAGGGCAGTGTCCACCTGAGCGTCAGTCGGCTCCCCAGATGCTCCCCCACGTGCCAGTTTCACACCGTCTGCTAAGCGTTCCTGGCTTTCCTGCTACGATTGACCTAGAGCCCCTCCTACCACTACGGGCCGGTCAGGCAGAGCCTAGCCTGGCAAGATCAATGGGGAAAGAGTCCCAGCAGAAAATCCGAACAGACAAAATGACGGGAACGACCAAAAAAGGCAAAATCTATTCCTTTAATATCCCAGATAATTCTCTCCAAGAGTCGAGGGTCTCTCACTCCAGTTTCCACCTTCCTCCCTTTGGATATTTTTCACAGCAGTAGCTCAAATTCTAATCTTTGCAGTTTCCTCCAAGGGAAGTAGTTAGAGAAGAAAGTGGTATGAGTTGATGAGCTGGAATTAGTTAAACTGACTCCTAGGGTGTGTAATGTGCTTTACTAAATCAGAAGTAATGAATTCTATAGAGAGCACATGAGGGGAAGGATAAAATAAGCACATAGTCTAAATATGCTTTATTTCATAGGAAGCGCAGGGATGGTCACGGAAAGTTCATCCTTGAAAGGACCTGGTTCCAACTAGATAAAGAGAAGCGCTGCCCTTCCGATTTGCCTGACTAGCTGTCATCTGCTCTGATTTTTTATTTTCATTCTTGTAAACACCTTGCAGCTTTTGAATGCCACCCTCCCATCCTTTGAGAGCATCAGCTATAGATAGTGAGATGAGAACTTCCTTACAAAAGGAAACAAGAGTGTGGTTACTGAGAATTCATTTGCCTACTGCATACTTGGAATTATTTATCACTCACAATGGTGACCATGCCCAATTCAGAAGTTACTGACCAGGGAGAGGATGTGCCCAGTGACTTCATAAGGAGTTATTTGAAATAAAAATATGGTAGTTTTAAAATATCTGAAAATTATTTGACCCTACTCCCTTGAGAAGGTGAGGCTACTTCTCCAGCTGAAAGTTGGCCACATTTGGGGTTTCACTAATAACAAACAGAACAGAGCATAAGTGATGCTGTGTGATTTCCCAGGGCAGGTTACAAAAAAAGAGCTTCTACCTGCCTCTCTCAGGAGCAACACTGACCAGGAATTGCCCAACATGGCCATTCCTCAGTTTCTGACCCACAGGAATCATAAAAGATAATAAATATTTGCTGTTGTTTTAAGTCACAGCATTATAAGATAACTTGTTACATGGTGATAGATAACTAATTCAATAAATAAGCCTGATCACTCTCACCTGAAAAGGACAGCCACCTCTACGATGAGGAAAGTATCAGAAGAGGCAGACTATAAAGCATAAGAATTAAAAGGAGGAAGGAAAGGATGGGAGGGAGAGACAAAAGGGAAGGACGGAGATTTTTCTGCCTACTCTGGCCTTTTTCTACCTGTTCCTTCTCTGAATTTCTGTCCTTCTTTACCAATATGCTGTTTTTTGTTTTCTTTTATGCTAGTTTTATCTGTCATTTGGACAACTGTCTTCCTAAGGTATAAGCGTTCATATTTCTTTTGTATTACTCAAAATGCCTGGATTTATGTTGTGCACAATGTGGACTAAGACCAGTGGGTAAGACTGGCAAGCCAGTTATAAATCAGATCTGAAGGAACATTTTAACAGCATTCGGCCAGGAAGTTGCTGGTAGATGTGAGGTTTCAGATGGAGGCTGCCCCACAGCCAGTGTGTGGGCTCTACAGTTGGAAACAGGTTGGTGGAGGTGGTGTAGACTGTTACTATCCTTCAGTGGTACCCAGTAAACCATAACTGCTGATATTCATGTCTTTGTGTCTCTGATCTTGGCCATGTGACTGCCTCAGCCCAATGACATTAGTAAGAATGATGCAAGTAGAGGTTTGAAGTATACTTGTACATTGTTGCTTCTCTTCTCAGAATACTCCATCTTAGAATCCAGTTACCATATTTAAGGAAGTTCAAGCCACCAGGTGGGAGGAACCTCATGAAGAAGCAGCAAGACCCCCAGACAACTCCAGGTGCTTCCTCATCAGCAGACACACCAATTCTCAGCCAAATAAGTGATGGTATTTTACACCTATAATCATCATATATCTATAACCATGATGTCAGTACTTGAGCTGACATCATGCAAAGTAAGAGTCCTGTTGGGTGAGTCCACAGAATCATGAGAGATAATTAATCATAGCTATTACTAGCCACTAAGTTTTAAGATGGTAGGTTATGCAGCAATAAATAACCAAAACAAAGTTCAATAACAAAATGGTAGGGCTATCACATAGGCCAAACAACTTGTTCAACTGTGGCTGAAAAAACCTAGAATTTGTCTGTTTACAAAACCTGAATTCTTTCCACCACTGTTATGGATTGAAAACTGGTGGTCAGCTTAACACCAGCTGGATTAAATCAGCATGGTGCTGAGCGTAGATGGTCCACCTGAGGAAAGTTGCCAGCATAAATAGAGACGTGGAGAAGATGAGTGAGGCATTGTGGGTTTCTCTAAGTGTTGCTGCTTCGAGCCATTGGTTCTCCTGGAGGAACTCATCATGACTAGCTCCCCCAGTGTGAGTTTGACCATTGTCATCAGAGGAGATCGGGATTTGCTGTTGAGAGTAGCTGTGGTTCACTTTGGGGGAGCTCTGATCCTTACATCGAGCATCACTTCCTGGCTCTAGAGGGGAAGACAGGTGCCATTTAATCTCCAGGAGTAACTCGTCACACTGGCTTTCTGGCATGCACTCAACTGTTCTTATTGCTGGAGGAGCTCAGGACCTCTGTGTCCCTGAGGATGGCTGTGGTGCTTTTCAGGGAAGCCCTGGTCCTTGTTTTGAGCATGACTTTTCTGCTCCAGTGTAGAACCCTCACCCTACCCGCATAGCTCCTTCACCCTGCTGGCACAGACTTTCTAACTTTCACCGCTGACCTTTGGGCCTTCCTAGTGAGATCCATAAAACAGACTGGTGTGAGTCCCTCTTGTGGGCTCTAAGCCTCCATCTGGACTCGTGGGAGGCACTGTCATGGGCTCTGGGTTTCCATCTGGACTCATGCGGGACATTGCTGTGGGATCCAGGCTCTTGGCTGAATACTCTGTGTCTTTAGTGTTGTGGATAAATTTCCTGCACTTTCTTGTGTTAATGCTGGGTGATCATCATAAAATAATAGTATAAATTCTGTGATTCTAATTGTTCTCCTCACAACCCCAGACTACAACAACCACTGTCTCCCAGATCATGAGAGTCAGTGGCTATGAAAGAACTTTGCAAATTCTGAAGTATCTTGCAGAAGTTTTCACTGAAACACACATCAAGGATTGTTTTTGTTTTCCTGCTATTTCTGTCTCTAATCCTCTTTTGCTATCTGTCTATATTTCCTTTTAAAACCTATCTCCTTCCTAGAACAACCTCAAATGCCTTCAAGGACAAAAGGTACCATACTGCTGACCCTAAGGAGCCTGTTTTCCTTCCCATGCTTGAGTTCCACACCCAGGGTGCAGACAGACAGCCTTGAAAAACTTACTCTTTGAGCCTTGGTTTTGCCATCTGCAGAGTCAAAATCACTCTGTCTCACAAAGTTCCTGAAAGGACTCAGTAAGAAAAAGGGCACAAAGTGTACCCAAGCTTCAGCCTACGTTCAAGCTTCCTAGAGGAAAAAACACCTCTTTCCTTGTCCCATTCTCCCCTTTTAGCTGCTCATCCGTAGTGCATTTCTTTGTGTTTTAATCCCTCTATCAATAAAAAGATCTTAATATATATGCTCCTCAGTAGAGCTAGCAAACAAAGTTGCAACTCTAGATAAAGTTTCACGTGAAGTTCTCACGGAAACTTAGAGATTGAGATTACTCTGGACATTGTCCCTTTCCAGAGAACATAACTGCACTCATTTTCTATGTCCCCAGAACACAAGAAAATTGATGTCTTCATTCACTGAAAAGATAGAAGACGTTTCGTGACAAAACAATAAAGGGAAAAGAGGAGAGAGAGAAGGATGCAACTAATAAGAAATGTATTTACAGTGATCTATATTATGAATATATATGTATGTTTATATCTCAGCAGGCCCTGCAGAGTTACATATGAACTAATTAAAATGCTTATGTTTTTAGCAATGATGTTTATTGAAATCATTTTATAACCATCCAAATTAAGCTTTGTTTTTGGCTATAATGAAATGCTACCTGGAATATTCTGACCTAAATTATTTATATGCCTAAAAATAGATTGCCTTGCCTCATCATTAACTTCGCTGATACATCTCAGGATGTGGAAAATTTTGGGGAGTTTTTATGCCCCATGGGCTTTTCCTGTGTTTTCAGTGTCTATGAAGATGGGAACTGAGCATACTAGAGTAGTAGGAAGCCTGTTAGGACCAAAGACCAATTAGGTTAAAATAGCCCTCTGGGAAAGGCTGCTCCTGCGTACAGAAGGGTCCTTATCCACCAGTAACACGACTGAGACCTGAGGATAATGATTCTGTCTGGGTTCTGGTTTTTGCCCTATTTTTTTCAAGTTGTATCAGGTATTAGAGGAGAAGATGTGACTACAAAAGAATAACACCAGGGAGATTTGGGGAGGTGATAGTACTATTCCCACTCTTATAGTGATTACATAAATTTATATGTGTTAAAATTTCTAAAACTGTACACCAAAAAAGTTTATTTTATTGTATGTTAATTTAAAAATTAAGAAATATAAAGGTCAAAAACTAAGTTTCAATAAATGATAATTCTGCCTCCAGATTTTATCTTGATTTTTTGATGATTGATTACATAATCTTTATTAATTACCAGCAATTAATTGCAAGACTCAAATACCAAAAAGCAAAGACAACTCCCAATTTGGAGTGAAAAGAAAGCACATATTAGGAAAATAAAACCACTTCTTAAAACTCTTGATAGTTCTGTCCTTTGCTTTTGTCACATTATGGCCTGTAATCAAGTTGACTATTTGATGGCAAGTTCTGCCTCTCTTGGCTTCATGCTCCAACTAGGCAAGATAGTATGCGTCATGTATTGGCACTAGCTTCTAAGGTTCATTGCATATATCTCTTTCTAATTCTGCAGTAAGGTCAGTTCCTTGACGTCAGCCAGATTTCGAATATTTGCATCACAGAAATTGGCCAATACTACAAATCAGAGCATTTCTTTTTGGAAAACTGGTTTACCGTGGCACCATTTTCACTCTCACTTTTTTCCAATCCTTAACATGGAGCCTGGAACATAGACAATTCTCAGTAAGTATTGGTTAAATAAGTAACAGTTATTGTTACTGATAGGTCGAGAAGGAAATACTTCAGTCTTCATAGATTATGAAGTTGAGGCTCAAGGAATTTGTCCATCTTGCTCCAAGTCACACAACTAATTACAGATGTATAGTGCTCTAACTTGGGTTCTCATCCCAGGTTCTCGGCATTACACATGCATATGCTGGGAATCTATAAATTTAGAAGCCCTGAGGATTGCAGAAGCATGAAGCAGGATCCTGAACCCAGCTCACAAACATAGAAATTCATTATCCCAACTTTCCATTCTTCCATAGAAGAGGTTTGCCAAGCTATGCCTAAAACAATCAAGGCATTTCAAACTAAATATATATTTAATATATTAAGTACTAGGTACTCATCAAACATTGGAAGGGTTGGGAAAGCAGGAGGTATAAGTATAGCCCAAGACTACATATTTCAAGGATATACCACTGAGCTGTAACCCAGGCAGGAATCTGGAAGCTCTTGCTGCTACCCACATTGCCTTGCTGTGACTGTCTTGAGATGCCCATGAAGCTGATGACTAGACACCACCCTGCCGAGCCCAGCTGCCATACATGCCTCTAAGCATACACACTGTTATAACCTTGCTCACCAGGAGCAACAAGAGCAGGAAGATGGACTCTGAATCACTCCCACCTTCCAGCTATGCATCTAACTGGGAGAATCTCATTTATTCACAGAGCATTGGCTGCAAGGATGCCATGGGACTGTGGCATATTAGCTTTTAAACCTCCACATCTGGAAAGGAAGTAGAGTGGCATATGAGAACCAATGCACTATATTTACCGCAGTTCATTCCTTTAGCACTCATTACCCAAACTCACCTTTCTAACTTCCAAGCACCACTAACAACAATGCTGAATATAATACAACTACCTCTCATACAAACAAAAACATATTTCATCTCTCTTCAAAAAGAGAGAGATAAAGAAGGAAAGGAGGAAAATGAGATTTAAAAAAAGAAATGGTGATGTGTTGTGTACATGTACTAAGTCCTTATGATGAATGTGATCATTATATTCTACAAACATGTACCTCCAAAAATATTTTATTTATATATATAAAATATACAATATTATATAATATATAATTTATGTGTATAAAATACATATATTATATATAATATGTGTATAAAATGTATAGTATTATATATATATTAGAGTCCATCAAAAAATGTATACATACTTCAGGAAAAGAAAAACATAAATATTTTAATACTAAATTTATTGAGATATCATATTAATACAAGTTATCTTTGGCCTCTACAGTTGTAAGAGGCACTCAAAGTGGTGGCCATTAGCTTCTAATATTTATTAATATGGTGAACCGCTGCTTGGGTAACTTTGGTCATTGTGATTACTGCACATGCATTTACAATTTCTTCTCTAAGGGTGGCAGTGTAGTGGGTTTTCTGCAATATACAATATCCTCTAGGGTTCCCCATATGAGGATAGCACCATCTGTTGAAAAAACATCACACTATTTTTCTTTTCCTGAAGTATGTATATATTTTTGGTGAAATATATATAGATATATTGGTAGAATCTATATGTGTGTATGTGTACCTATATATCCATATACCTATATGGATATATATGTGTGTATGTATATATATATATATATATATATACACAAAAGATAGAAGAAGGGGAGGGATAAAAACAGTCAATATGTGTCATGTACATGTACCAACTTCCCATGATGAATGTAATCATTATGTGCTATACATATACTAATAAAGCAATGAATAAACAAAGTTCTGTGGGTCACTGAGTGATCTTTTAGTACTGCCACATTCCCACCTTGATTATCTATAATCTAAGTATAAAAATGTATAGTTAACACCACCAGCAACAAGAAATCTTAAAACAGTTCAAAAAGAAAAAAGTTAAAAACTAAATGAGTTAATACATGCAAATATATACATAACAGAGCACCAAAAAAATACGGGAAGCTGCTACAATTCTTGTTTCTGCAACTGGTCATGAGGCCTGAGATGAAAATTTAAAAAAAGAACAAAACAAAATAAAGCAGAATAAAGCTAATCAAAACAAAACAGTGAAAGTGATACAGAACATCAAAACAAGATAATAGGAAATCAACAATGGCTACCATAAAGCCTCTTGTTATCTTCAAAATAGCTGCCCATACTATCATACATAATAAAATCAAACAAAAGAGAACAAAATAAAGCCAATCAAAACAAAATAATGAAAGCAGTACAAGACTTCAAAACAAGATAATAGGAAATCAACATGGCTATCCACAATATATCTTGTTATCTTTGAAATAGCTGTCCATACCAGCTATTTCAATAAAATCAAACAAAACAATGAAAACAGTATAAAACTTTAAAACAAGATAATAGGGAATTAACAATGCTACCACCTTCAGAATAAAATCCTTCATAGTTGCTATATTGCATATTGTTGTCCTCCAAATAGATGCTCAGACCAACAGCCTTAGGCCTGCAAAGTCAATCAAATACAAAACACTACAAGAATTAAGTTGGTTTTTTCCTTCAGTAGCCATCATCTCAACCTGTGCTTCTCCAGATCAGCCAGTTGCTTATGGGTGGGGGCCCGCAGCACATCTTGCCTCCCAGCCCACACACCAGCTCACAGGAGGGGGTGGCTTCTTGTTTCTCTTCCCTGTGCTCATGACTCAAGATGAAAATGTTCCTCAGATAGGGTCTCACTATGTTGCCCACACTGGCATCAAACCTACAATTCTTCTAGTTCAGTCTCGCAAGTAACTTGGATTATAGGCATGCACCACCACTCTTGACTAGAATTGGATTTAAAATCTCCTACCTTAGCTATTCACATCCCCCCAACTCTTCTATTCAGCACCTGTAATCTCATCGGCTGAGATTGCACTACTGTAAATTTAAATTTTTAAATGTATGTATACACACACACATAAGATAGTGTGTACACATACACATACAGCAAGGAAGAAAACACAGAGGGCTGATTTTCCTCTTTATGGCCCCCACGGTTGCCCCAGGGTACAGACAGACTTTGCCATGCCCACCATCACGCAGCGGCAACACCATGTCCCCTGTGGACCACTCAGCTGATCTACATGCTTGATGACGGAACGACACCAGAGAACCTCTGCTCTACAGGCTGGGTGTGTAGGTGAAGGCAGAGGCTGAAGGAACCTAGAAATAACTCCTCTACTTCAAGATACCTCCTCTATGACCTTCACAATACCTGTAGCTCCATGTTAGAAAACATCTTTTTTCTAAATCTTCCTTTGTTCATAATCTTTCCATATGGAAACAGTTTCTTAAAAAAAGAACTGTTTGTTGCCATAGGGATTCTTAGTCCTAAAAAATTAAAACTGAAAAACGGGCAATTCAGAAATGACTTTACACTATTAATCAGAAGAGCAAAGAGTGCAGCTGTGTGTCCCTTAGGGCAGGCGCCCATGAGTAGAATAACAGATGTCAAGAGTACGTGAGGGCAGAAGAGAAACCCTTCCCTTTATTTCCCTGGAGAGAGCAGCTCAGAAGCCTGGTATTAGAGGTGACAAGCCCAGATGTCAGATGGCAGATTAGCTTTGTTCAAGAGATCCAGCAGGACTAACGGATTTACACGGCGTGACAGCCTGTGGGTAGTGGCTGGTGCCAAATGCCAGCTAGAGCCCTGGCTACCTTAAAAGCAGCCTCCAGAGAGAAACGTGCAGCTGGAAGCCTGGACATCAGTAATGACCACAATCACAGGTTAGAGTGGGCTGGGTCCTTGGTGGGCCCTTCTTGTTTGGAAAGCTTAGCATCAGCCAGAGTTTGATCAGAAACTCCAATTCCACTGGCCTAAGTCACTTCTCAAACCACTCCTGATAACTGTGAAGTGTATTTCCTGATTAAGACTTTGCTTTGCTGCTACAATTCACTGACATCTCTTAGAATGAGAAAGGGGGCAGTCCTGGTCAAGCAACTTACACATCAAAACAGGGAATTTACACCAAGAGCTTAACTTTTTTACCTGTACCTGGCTCAACTATTCTAGACACTGTTCTGCCTATCATGATAAGGGAAATCTCACGACTCCTGCACAGCTCTCCTACTTGGTGACCCCAGTTGGCACAGGTTCTGCTGAGCTCATTGCCCTAAGTCAACTCTGCAACTTCAGATCAGCAACTTGATTGTACTGTATAAAGTGCAGCAGAGGACGTGTGAATCCCTACAAGGGGCCAGCTACCTCCACATTTCCCTAATTCTGTTGTACCAAGTTATCTCCACCTCCACTCCTGAGATCCTTCTCTCAAAGCATGTTCATCTATTCCCTCTTCTAGAAATGCAAATGTGATTCTTTAAGAAACACAACAAAGAAGAAAACTCATACTGAAATCTAGTTCGTGCCTTACTCTGACAAAATCAATATGAGATACAGTCCATGGCAGCAAATTAGGCCACTACTTAATGGCCTGGAATTCCAATTAAAGGAAAGAGCCATAACAGGCTTTATGAGGCTGCCTGACAGTGGGGAGGAGAGTCTGACCTAATCTTAGATCCCAGGAAGGCCACCTGAAGGGGGAAAGCAATTGCCCATCAGATTTGCCGTGAATAAAAGGAAGACATAAACTACAGGGAGATCGGGTTCGTTAAAATGGTAATGCTCCTGTCTCCACCATGAAAGCACTCCCTGGACACCTCCAGAAATGAAATTTGGAACAATCAGAGAACCAGGCATTTCCTCTCCTCACTCAATCTAACTATTGTCATTTTATGTATTGGCGCATAAGGAGGCCTGCTAAACCCGCTGCTGAGCGCCCGCCACACAGCACACACACCTCAGGGAAACAGAAGATCCGGAATTTCAACCACAAGTGGTCAGACAGAAATGCCACAGAAAATTGACTAGTGTAATTCATATGGTTACCACCTTCTAATTCACTTGAAATGCCCTAAAACAACTCAAGAAATCTGTACAGTGTGTACTTGAGGGAAGTTGGGGGGGGCAACCCTAAATTCATCATATTCCACACCCAAAGACTCCATTGTTTAATCAACATCCACAATTGTGGCAGTCGTCTCTGACCTCTGCAAACCCGTAATTCATATGTTCATTCAACAAGTATTTGCTGAGAACCTATAATGAGCCAGGCATCATGCTGAGTGTTAAGGGTGCAGCAGTGAATTACTCTATCCATTCCATCTTCATTGATAATCATCCTAGATTGAGTTCCTTAGATTCAGACTCTGAGATAAAGAATTGCATGCAGAAGTTTGACTCAGAAAACCCTCCAGAGATAGACATAGGATATGATAGATAGATAGACAGATAGATAAATAGATAGATATATCCCACCTGCAAAGCTTCATGGAATCATAGGTGGGGCTTTGGGGAGGTGTCTGTACTAGGGTGTGTGATACTGGAATTAAGAGTGTGATAGTGGGATTAAGGACGAATTATTGCTAAATTAATTCACTGTGTGCTGCAGGATAGTTTTGAGTATGGATAATAGAAAAGCCCACCCTGGATATGGGTGAAACCATCCAAAAAGGGATGAAAGAAAGAGGCGAGCTGGGGCTTGCTGCCTTCTGCCTGCCTTGCCACGCCATAGACTGTTTCTCCTCTGCCATGCCCCCCTGCTCTACTGCTCTGCCTTGGAGTCAGTAGACAATGGACTGAAACCTCTGCAAACTGTGAGCTAATTAAACTCTTCCTCCTTTAACTTGTGAGTGCCATGTATCTTGTCTTAGCAACAAGAAAAGTAATTAAGACAACATGTAAGGCAGAGAATGAAGAAGGGCAAGAAAGAAGTGGACCCATAATACAACTGCAACTGAGGCTCAGCCGATCCTACAGAGGGGCCTGGGGCCCAGATGGCCCTTCAAGTTGCCTGAATTTGATCTTTTGCACAAGGTGTGATCTGTATCCAGTGAGTAAGGTAGATGAGAACACACTGCACCATTTTGACAGAAAATGCTATAGACATTTTGAATGGATTCAGGTTATCAAGGCAGCCATGAAAAAAAAATACTCATGACAGAAGACTTCCAGAATGGCTTCAAAAAGAGGCAAGAATGTCAGGATATATTTGAACCAAGGAGGAACATTTTGAGGGAGGATTAATGACAATGTGTCTTTTAATGTCATTGTTTTTAACTTACACATTCACCATAGTTTGTTATCAGACCACATATGTCCACATCCTTTAGCAACACAGTTCCATGTCCTTAAGATCAGGGCAGAGAAAATTCCAGTTGTGAACCATGAACACCAGATATTCCTTGGGCCAAGAAGTTAGCTCACTCAGCGACATAAGCACCTGCTTGGCAAGCACAAGGTCATGAGTTCGATCCCAAGTACCCCACCCAAAAAAAACAGTCAATACCAGATAATCCTAGTAGCTCAATTAGGCATCTGAATGAAGAACCCAGGACCTACTGCTCTACATAGCGTCAACCCAGTAAAGGCACTGTCGGTCTTTAAAGCATCTTGTCTCAGACTCCTCATCCTTCTCTGTGTTCACTGTGGTCCCTCCTCTTGGTGATCTTGTCAGGTGAAGTATCCTAAATACCTAGACTGTCATTTGAGTTCCATCTGGAGATGGTGGAGGTCTTCAGATCTCTATTCTTCAAAATCCCTATACTACTGAGAGTTCATTGATATTAAGTTTTTAAAACAATTATACTTTGAATAATCTGGATTTCCTCCCTAAAAGTAGTGCCACCCTGAAACTTTAATGCCCATATTTACATTTATTAATAGCCACATGAGTTCCAGGCTATTTTACTATTTTAATTTCCCCAGGCTAACAAGGAAAAGCCCAGAAACAAGTGCTGTATAAGTGATGGCTTGGAGCCAAGTGAAGGGTACAAAACACTTCATATCACTGCTTAAATTAAGGTTTCAAAGTTTTTTAAAAGAGAAAAGTGAATAGTTGAGTCATCTATGACACACAATTCAAGTAAGTCAAACTGAAAAACCAGGTCCAATAGCAGTAGCATCATCATATTCAAAGTAGCAAGTAGTTTCCCCCAAATAACTTGATCTGACATAGTAAAATAATGTTCTATTTTATTTTCATTCGGTCTTGAGGTTCTATTTTAATAAAACTGAAAAAACTGTTCTGGTTTTGTAGTAGCTATTAAATCTGATTCTGTAATTATACATATTTAGATAAGAATATAATAAATTAATGAAAACACTGAAAGACTTAACAGAATCTTTTACTGAAAGATAAGGCTTGAGAGTACTTATTATAAATGACTCAACTGAAAAACTTGGATTTAAACTCCTTCACATGTTCTCCGTGGCCCTCATGTTCTGGTGCCCACCTGGCCCTTCTCTTCTCATTGTCTTCCAGCAGACTACAAAAGTCCTTCCAGTATAAAATGGGTTTTTGTTATTTGTAAACTAAGCAATTAGATGTTTGCCCTGTTCCATCCCATTTACAAAAGATAAGGTTGGGATAAAAATGGAGTACCTACATGTTACAAATCTCATGATCAAATGTCCCAGCTTTACCAAGATAGTCATGGTCTATATCTGCTATAGATCAATTAAAACATACGTTTTCTTTAGTATCCCTTCTCACTGCCATAATGTCTGTTTGGCTGAGAAGTTATATAGTCACCGTAGTTATTAGGGATATGCTATATGTCAAATGGAACAATTCACAAAGATAACTTAATCTCAAATAGTATTACCTAACAAATTACACTCAAAATATACAGAAAAAATAATCACAAGAATAATTGGATACACCTAGTCAAGTAGAACATTTTCACATGCATCTCTTGATAAATTACACATTAAAGAGACTGAAAATGGGTAAAGATAAATTAGGTTTAAACTGACATATATTTTCTTAATATTTAAAAGTTTGATATCTATTTGAAATACACATAAAACATTTACAAAATTTAACCACAGTTATAACTATATACAAATATATATTCATGCAAATATAACTATTCTTCCACACAGCAATCCTAAGGAAGTGCCAAAGAATCATTAACTCACAAATGACTTCTGATGACACTGTAATAAAACAATAAAACATAAGCAAAGATAAAAAAAACTTCTGAAAATTTGAAAACACATTAGTAAATAGCAATACTCATAAAAGAACTCATAATGGAATGACAAATGATTCAAAAGTCAATATTGAAAGTATTACATAACCATTTAATGGTTGGCATTAGGTAGAGATAAATCTATGGCCATGAATGTGTTTAAAGGCAAGGTGCCTTCATTATACATAAACCTATCATTCCATTACTCATTCGGGAAGGCTTATTATGTTACACTAAAAATTTGCTTGCTGTATACTTCTCCCTCTTCAATGTAAAAAACTCTGTCTTTTTATGTTTACTTCTGAGACATACTACAGCTATGAGGACCTAATGCACAATCAAAATTCATTAAATAATAACATCCTAAAGGAAAACCGGATACCCTAAAAGACAATAAATTCCATCAAACAATACATGACAATCAATGTATTTTCAATATGCAATACAACCATCAGTATACCAACACGTTGATATAACCCTACTACACACAAAGAGAAGGTAACTTTTTCTCCCTGTCTCCCTTTAAAGCCACTTAATGGCGTGCTGCTCTTCTGCAGTGGGGAAGGAGAGGGGCCACATGGCGGCTCGTGTTCAAAACCAGCTCTTTCTCACTTAAGATGCTATTAGGGGCTTCAAGGAAATTTCACCACCGGACTTTTGGTTGCACTTGGCTTAGTCTAGGAAATGCCTGGTGAGCCCCTGGTTGCTTGTATGCCTTCCTCCTCTGGGGCTTAGGCATCTGGCAGCTTGTTCATGTTCTGTCTGCAGTTCCATAGCCCATCCATGAGCCCATTCATCCTCCTGCATGAAACTCAAAACACCTCCAGACTATGTCAAGCTTCGTAATTAATTCCCCCCCAAATCATGTCTATATCGCCATCATCTCTGGGGGGAAAGCTGCTACTTCCCTACATTGCCATCATGTCTTTTCGCTCTTGTGCTAGGCAGGTTGCTCTGCACACTGTTCCTCGGTCAAGTTCACCAGGCGGGAGTCAGCCACCAGTTCTGACTGCAGGGAACACTTGTGCAGACTCCAAGGCTCTCTTCACGTCATCGCCCACCTGCATAGCCACCGTCCTCCTGTAGATGTAATAAGCAAGTCCAGAGCACCTTTCATTAAAGGTATTTTCTCGCTCATCTGTTTAAACCCAATCACATTTTCTTTTCCAGCTAAGCCTAGTTAAGTATCACAAAACTGGTTCCATATTACTGCTTTCGCAACTCCGCATAGGTGGTCTAGAACTTCAGTTTAGAAAGTTAAGGGGCATCTATGATTTTTGCAACTATAATTTTGCATCTTTTACAAAAATAAGGGAGAGTTCTATTTTAACACCCTGTTAACAGATTGTAGAATCAATAAGACCTGAGTATAAATTAAATAACAGAAGGCTGCCCTCCATAATTAAATAGTAGACAATTTCAGACAGCTTGACATCTTTCTTTAACTCAAGAAGAGAATGTAGTTTTTCCATGAGAATACGAGACTCTGCCTCAGTCGGCAAACATAACTATTCCATCAGATTATCTGGTAAAAGAAAATTATACTAAAATGATTTAGGGTGAGGGAAGAAAAAGAAAATATTTGAGCAGCAGGTAATTTCCTGCTGGGCTGAAAAAGAAGCAACAAATAGGGTAACAAGCAACATGAAGAGCTTAACATACACGCGGAAGCTCTCCACACAAAGGGCGTCCAATCGTGCACAGAGCAGAAGGGAATGGCTGGATTTCGAGTGATAGGAAGCAAAATAGACTGGGAGAAATATGTTCACAGCAGCTCTAAAAAAATGTCTGAATAGTAGATGTTCCTCTACACAATAAGTAAAGTAAAATTTAAAAATGGAACTTTATATGATTTTTAACACATAACTACACCCATTGGTATAAACAAGACCCTCAGTTTTCCTGGAATATTCATTAATAACTACTTTTTGCAGTTCATAGGGAACACTTAGGTTCTTGGTTTTTGGAAAGAACAAATTTCTATGCAGTCAGGTTCTAAATATCAGAGGTTTGAAACAGAAGCAGAGGACATTTAATTTTTTTCTATTTCTGATTGATTTTTTTATCCACTGATGTTACAGGGAACTATCTGTTTTCAGTAAGAAAATGTTTTTGCTCCCTATCTCTTTGTGTTTCCAAAATGAGACAAGTGTCCCATTCAATTTGATTCACCAAAGGATAAAACAAACTAGAAGTAATCTGAGAGTTATAGTCCATCATTTTGAAAATGTAGAAACAAACACTCAGCCGTGGCAAGTGATTTTATTCAGTTATATAACACGTGTTCGTGATGTTTTCTGGGAAAGAAGCTGCTTCAAACAAAGGCTCCCTCCCCACGTGTGCTTCCATGACAGCAGCACCCAAGAGGGGACTGGGAGCCACATACTGGGCCTGACATGCTGGGCCTGAAGTGTCCGCGTCCGCTTCACTGTTCATCAACCCAAACCAGTCAGATGCCTAGTCAGCATCGGTGGGCGTGGGAAAGTGCGGTTTTGCCATGCACTCCTTTTGCGGAGCTTCTGAAGTAAGGAGATACTGAATTGTACCTTATTGTTCCCACATGAGGTGATAGATGCTGCTGACAGAACAGCCCAAGTCGTTTCCAACCTGAAGCCCTTGAATGGCCTCCTCTTTTCTGATGTCCTCCACTCGTCTCTTAGGTCCGAGTCAGCCCCACTCATCAAAACCTCTGCCTGGCTGCAGACAACTCAAAGTGATTTTTCAAGCCTCTAAACCCCCATCTACTACACATGCTGTGACACTTTCACCAGACAATTTCCACACACTGTTTCTTTCGTGTGTTTTCTCATTCCCTAATGAAGCAACAAACTCCTTAAGAAGATACCATCCAGTGAACCAAGACACTGCGAAGTGTTCAAGGGAGGTATAACTCCTTGTAAATATCCACCTCTAATGTAAACAACCATGAGTTTTAGACCAAAATGTCAGTTAAATATTATGCACAAAGTTAAGTCAGTAAGAAAAAAGAAATTACAATTCCTTTAAGGAGGACTTCTTTATGCTAACTCATGACCACCGTACAGCTCCTTCATTCTGAGAACAAATAACTCCCTACAAGGTTCTTGGGTCAGCTTCGGTTGCACTTGGTTAAGTTGGGACTAAAAGCATGGACTGAGACAGGAATTTGCGTCCAAGTGATTTATTGAGGGAGGTTTCTCAGGAGAAATATGTAAGGGAATAAGACAACATCACAGAGGAAGGCCAAAACCGCTTCATACTTAACCTTCAGATGAAGTCAAGCCTCAACCCTAGCCCACAGGGGGCTCTGGGGCATAAATTACACTTCAGCTCTGTTACTTTATGACAAGTAAATCCTCTCCTACTAGCCCCAGCAGTCAGTCTTTACCACACGCTGCTCTGGCCCAAGGAAGGAAAGTGTGACTCCCAGATCTTTCCGGTGGGGTTGCTCCAATCATCTGCAAGCAAGACCCAGGAGAAAGGGGCCAATGTGGACCATTATGCACAGCACACACAGCTCCGAGTGATGGGAAAAACCAACCCAGGGAATCTAGAAAGGACATCATCATCAGTGGCCACATTCACAAAACCAGACCACACACAGAGATGGCCTGATCTTTCACCTCCAACTATGCCCAAGGATGATTAAATTACTCTGCTATGGACTGACAAGAGTGTAACAACTTAACTCTCCTAGCAAAGATCCTTAATAAATATGTCCATTATTTAGAGTCACTAATTTGAAATCACTGTGTCAGGAAGATACTCTGCTCTTCTTCATATCCAGATAACTAACCTGGCTAAGGTCATTCTGACCCTGACAGGCTATCCTAATTGCTAAAATGACAACAGAGACCTTTAGCAAGGAAATTCAGTGAAAAGTAGGATGAATTGTGCCTCTCAGCAGCCACAAAGGATTAGCTTCCGTCGGAGGGCTGTACTGAGGGATGATGTTTTGAGAGAATGCCTTGAATTCATATCTCAAAGGGCTTCTTTCAAAGGGATGATTTATACATCACAAGACAAAGAAGATTTATATTAAAGAAAATGGATTCCTTTTCTGAACTATTTTGAGAAAGATGGATAGCTTCCTGTAAACTGCAGTTCCGTGTCTGTGAGCTGAGTGTTTCCAGAACATTACTAAGGTAATGCTGCCTCTGGGACCCACTGCATCGTCTCTGCCACCACCCACACTGTATGGGGGAGGGAGAAGGAGGGGGAGAAAGAGGCCACAGAAATAGTCACCCAGCCAGATTGCCCCCCACTAACAATCCTCCAGGGAAAAATACATACTGTCCAAACTGTATATAAAGACCATAATAACCAGGAAACACATTTTAGCTTATTAACTAGTACCGTAATTGTCGCTGCTGCTGGTGTTTGCATATTAGAGCACCCAATTTCTCCTACAAAAGAAACTCTTGTCAACTAAAACTCTCCTTATAAACACCATTCCTCATATTTTAAATAGCTCTAATGAATTCCCACATAATGTTTATGACTACTTGAGTTCATATACATGTGAAGAAAAATTTTTAACATGTGGAAAGGCTTATCCTCAAATTGCTGCCTACAGGTGACCAAATATTATTGGAGAAGAGACAAACAGAATCCAACAGTTAGTGAGAAATTTTTCCTGAGAAATAAGAATAACTTCTGTGGAGCAATCTGGACAACTGTCTGAGAGGTCTTGAAGCCCTAGACTGTGGAATCAGACTTCAGAAGTGAAGAACTACAGGTCCCCTTCATTGACAAACCAATTATGGAGCCCTCAGCACCACTTAGCCTTCATCTAGTGTGCTAGTGAACCAGGTTGGGCTCAGGACTCTGATTTGCAGGGTCTGTTTGCTGACTTCTGTGGTATCAATGCTTCCATTGAGCTCATTGCAATCTCCCTATGTGATATAACCGAACAAGGAGTTAGGAAGAAATGCACCATGGGCCAGAATAAGCCCTCTTCCTCTGTTACATTTGGGAGGATAATATATTTTTGCTTAAACCTTCAATTTCTAAAAGCATCAAAGATTCAAACAGACATTTCTCTGAATAAAATAGGCAAATGGTAGATGAGCACATGAAAATGGGCACATCATTCAACATAAGGAAATGCAAGCCAAAAACCCTCATGAGATGCCACTCCCCTTAATCAGAAAACAACCCATTTAAGGCTAAACCAAGCAAGGAAACACTTGTATTTTCTTCATAGTTTGCAATAATCCCAAAGTGACTTTTTTTTTTTTTTGCTATTTTTGTTGCTGTTTGTTTGGCATGTTTTACGTTTCATTGATCGGTTGGTTGATTGGTTGGTTGATTTTGAAGTTTTTACTTTGTTTTATTTGTTTGTTGTTTGGCTTATTTGTTGTTTGTTGTTTTCCATATCATAGTATGATATTCTTTTACTATGTCTAAAATATACTGGAATGACCATCCTCCAAGATGCTCATAGTATTTCTAGCAAAATGTAGTTTAACTAAATAAATTTTTTAAAGAAAAATCCAGTCCAACCTGATGTCAAATAGTTTACTAAAATGTTATATTAAGTTAAACTGAGTTTTCATACCACTCGCATGTTACCAAAAATCCAGATATATTGAATTTATTTTTCCTTTACTCACTAATTTTAATATTCCATCAATGAGAAACTATCAGATTTTTTGGCATGATCCTTTGTTTACAGACTTAAACTTTCATTACTCATGATTTTATTTATCCTCAGTATGACTATAGATTTTTTTCTCTTGATATTTGCTCCATTATTTAACAAGGAAGTTAAAATCTCTTCAGCAGATATTCATTTTCACCTTTTAGTACCTTTCACATTTTTCCAAATTGTCATTACATCTACCATGATTCCATCTCCCAGTACCTTCTTTGTTTCATAAATGCTTCCACATGACTTAGGAATTGATGAGCTAGACCCAGAAAAACAGAGACTGGTCAAAAGTGAACTCAATGGGCCTTCCAAACTACATGCACAGAATTTTGAGAACAATATTTCATTAGGTGGTGTTGTTGTTGTTTGTTTTATTGTTTCCATTCTGAGGGGAGTTTTTGATAAAGTGTTCAAATTCTTTTTTATCTTTATTCACATTTGATAACAGTTAGATATTTAAAGTCAATATTACTTGTGTTGTAATTATTTCTTCTTTTTTATTGCAATACTAGACACTGGACCCAGGGCCTTCACACTGAGATACATTCCAAACCGTTTTAATGTTTTTTTTTTTTTATTTTGAGACAGGGTCTCACTAAATCATTAAGTTGCCTGGGCTTGATCAAATTGCTAGTCATCCTGCTTCAGGCTCCCAGATGCCAGGATTCCAGGCGTGCACCACAATGCCTGGTTTTAGTTCTTCCTTTTCAATAATTTTCCCTTGAGGAAGAGAAAAAGAACTTACCAGTACTCTGTTTGTCATGGGCTTTGGAATCAAATCTCAGCTCTACCACTGGTCAGCTAAGGAACTTGTGGGAAATTACTAGACCTTGCAAAGCATCCATTTCCCTGTAAAATAAAATAGGAATAGCACCATCATTCCTTTATGCTGTCGTGACATTAAATGAACTGCTCTATGTGAAAGCCCTTAAAACATATTAGGCATGTAATACTAACTTTCTCTTAATTTCATTCCATCTTCTGCTCCCTCAACTACAAACACCTCCACCTCATTCCAAAACTTCATCTCAAGGAAGCAAAGATCCTTGTGGCAACTTCCAGAAAGCCTCTATTAAGCCGCCACTTCTCCTGTCTATCTATCCCCAGCCAATATGCCAATGAGGCCTAAAGCCTCACTAAACACCAGATGTTTTATAGTGACCTCATTGGTTGCTGAAAATGGCTACAAGCTAAGAGAGTAAGGGGAAAAAATTAAAAGATTTTGCCTAAAAGATCCTTGTTTTGTCTTCTCAGTTCTTCAGTTCCCTAATCAATTTGCTTTGGTCCTTGGGTCATCATTGTAACACTTCTCTGCATGAATGAATCCTATTTGTTTGAGTATTGTGTTAATTTGTTTTGTTTCAGAGCCTTTGTTCTTTATCAAAAATACTTCTGAAGCTTCTGCACAGCAAAGGGAACCATCCACACAGTTGAGAAACAATCCACCAAGTTAAGAGATACCCAACAAAGTGGGAGAAAATATTTGCACACTAATCATTTAACAAGGAATTAATATCTGAAATATACAAGGAATTTTTTTAAAAAAGATACACAAATAGATGAGTACGTGAAAAACTGCACCATATCACTAATCACAGAAATGCATATCAAACCACAATGATATATCATCTCACTCTTGTTACAATAGCTATTATTAAAATGACAAAAAATAACAAATTCTGGCAAACATATAGGGAAAGAGAAACTTTCATACATTGTTGATGGAATTTAAATTAGTACAGCCATTATGAAAAATAGTATGGAGTTTCCTCAGAAAACTAGAAATAGAACAAATCTAGCAATCTCAGTACAAGATATATATCCAAAGGAAAGGAAATGAGCATGTTGAACAGGTATCTGTACTGTCATATTTTACAGAACTACATATACTAACCAAGATATGGAACCAAGCTAGGTCTCCACGGATTGAAAAATGGATAAAAATGTGGTATACATACCTAATGGAGTATTATTGAGCAATAAAAAATGAAATTCCATCCTTTGTGGAAATATGAATGATCCCAAAGGACATATTAAGAGAAATGTCAAGCACAGAAAGAGAATTACTGCATATTCTTACTTCTATGCAGAAGCATAAGGAGCTGATCTCAGAGAAGCAAAGAATAGTAGTGATCACCAGAGGCTGGGAAGAGTGTTGGGATGAAGGGGAAAGAAAGGATAGTTAAGAGATACAGGTGTAGTTGGATAGAATAAAAAATATTTAATGTTCAGTAGTGCAATAGGGAAATTACAGTGGATAATAATTAACCATGTATTTCAAAACAGCTAGTAAAGAGGATTTTGTTTAGGGGATAGATATACCAAGTACTGTGATCTGACAATTAGATGTCATATACATGTATTAAATATCACACTGTACCCCATAACTATGCAAAAGCACTTAGTCAAGAAAAATTAAGAAATAATATTTTTGCTTTTTTCCTGATTCTGGTCACCACTTTTAACCAAATACAACCAGGAATTCATTTTTACTACAAAGCCTGAAAAGTTCTCAGTGATGATGGTTTCTTTTTCAACACTAGGATTAATTTAACTTTTTTTTTGTTTTTTGTTTTTTGTTTTTTGTTTTTGTACCAGGGATCGAACTCATGACTGTGCACTTATGCTCCTGAGTTAAATCCCCAGCCCCTAGTTTAACATTTTCAGTTTCTATATTTTGCAGTAAACTTCAGAGGACTTCCCGAGATTGATTTTTTCTTCACTTTAGGAACATAAATTTGCTATTTATTGCTTATTGTTTACAGTCCTCTGCTTTCCGAGGAGATGTACAATTAAGCTACTGTGGAGGTCTTCTGGCCATAAACTGTCTTAAAAGATATTCATGGTGTCCTGAGAACTATGATTTGAAAAAGAGATTATGGTAGTTATAATGAAGAACTAATTAAGGAGGGAAGCTTAATTTGCTAAATTAGGCAAACACCATAGGACTAATCCCAACCTAAAGATGGCAATATCTCTATCTTTCAATACCAAGTGAGTAATCACTATGTCTAGATATCCTTCACATTTTATGTACACAACCCCATTTTATCCTCACAAAAATGCTATGATCTAACTATCATCATCATCACCATCTCATGTCAATTTTAAAGATAAAGAAACTAAAATCTTAAAAGGCTTGATTAGTGTAACACCTCTAATAGTACTGGGCCCAGGATTCAAATCCAGACCAATCTGTCTCCAAATCAAATTATCCAACCCTTTACTCTTATGCATACTCAAATAACTTGACCTTTTCACAATGATATTCAGGAATCTTATACAAAGCCATGTAACATTGTATACTAACAAGTCTGTTATTTGCAGATAAAAAGAATAATTTCTCAGTTGTTTACTAAGCACAAGAGTCTTCAAAACAACTTTAGGAACTATCTTTAAGTCTGTTTTCTGTTACTATAACAAAATACAAGACACCTTGTAAATTATAGAAAATAAAGGTTTATTCATTCACAGTTCTAGAGGTTAAGAGATTCAAGGCTGAGAGGCTATATCTGATGAGGCTCCTCTTACTGGTGTGGGCAACCACATGGGAAGAAGGATGCATGCAAAAGACAGAGACATGCTAGCTTTTATAACAGATGAACACTCATGATATCCCATTAACCCGTTAGTCCATTCGTAGGGACAGAGCCCCCACTTCTGGAGCATAACTTTGTTTCATATGCTGATTTGGTTTGGAGAAACAGCTCATAAAGTCCCCACCTGGTTCCACCTCTTAATACCTCACAACAACAATTAAATTTCAGTGTGAGTGGGGAAGGATTCAGGTCATAGCAGGGGCTCAGAGATGAATTCTAGACTACCCTCAGAAGACAGTGGTTAAATTATGAAATGTGAGCACCCCAACTGACATGTTGAAAGCAATGCAAAGGCCTAACAGTACATTCTAAAAACAGAATCATGAAAAGTCTTTTCACTATTTTTTTAAATACCTCTCCCCACTGCAACCTATCCTGTTGGTATGTGACCCAAACCAAATGAAATGCCAAGTGAAAAAATGTCATGCACTTTTTTTCTGCAGGCAATGTAAAGTCTCAGTGCAAAGAACTCAACTTTTTGTAGAATATGTAACATTTTTTATTCATCTCGGCAAAAGTATGGTCAGGAAACAGTTGCATGCCCGGAAGCTGTGTCAAGTCCCCAAACAGGAATTCCTGAGGACAAGGAAAGGGGATCGGACAGAATGCAGCATCCAGATCAAAGGCAGGTCATGACCAGCCTGCTGGGAAATGCTGGCATTAAACTGTCATCAGTGACATGGAAATGAGGAAGCAATATCAACTTTATATGTATCTTTTTCAATGTCTCTCCAAACCAAAGTTATATTGGAAATGGTAGTAAATATGGGACACATGTCTCATTGCCCATCTTGCAATAAAGTTTCTGCTTTATAATAAAGTTCCTAAAGTGTTCTTTATGGAAAATTTCCTTCTCTGTTGCTTCTACTTCGTCTTCATAATCTCAATGGTGACATGTTATGAAAGGGCTGTTTGCACTGCTAATAAAAGCGCTGCTTCGCAGTGTTTGAGTGACTGCAGTTGTCTCCAGGCCCCTGGTGGGTTAGTGCAGCACGGTTCCAGCACAGCCGTGAAAAATAACAATAATGTGATTTGGATCCAATGTCATTAAATTTGATTAGCTGAGTAAGTTATGAAAATCCATAATTAACTAAAAAAACAAGAAGACAGATATTTTTACCAGAAAATCAAGAGAATCTGGTCTTGAGTCAGACTGCATTTCTTCCTATCTAAGGGCCTAGGCAACTCCACACCTCTCCTATGCACATGTAACTTGCAAATAACATGCCCAAATGTAACTCATTTCTTGTCTAATCATCGCTACTTTTCACAGGAGATGAGAGAAAACCAGTTTTTTCAGGTGTACTGAGGCTTATCAGACAAGCTGGGAAGTGACCAGAAGTATGTCACCATCAATCCAGCCCAGCCCAACCCCTCACCACCACCCCACTCTGAGGTCCCCTGGGCCAAGTGACTTTCAATCACTGGTGATGTTTGCCCCCATGGCAAGATATCTGACAATGTCTAGAGACATTTGGGGTTACTAGGTAGAGGCTAGAGGTGCTGAACATCTCATAATGCACAACACAGCAAGGGATTATCTAGCCTAAAGTGTCAAGAGAGCTAATGTAGAAAAAGCCAGTCTGATCCAAAGGCAAGCCCAGAGCAAAACAAATTCGAAGAGAGACCCGCAAAACTTCCTCACTGAAGAATCAGGGCCTCAGCTCTTCAGGTCCACCCTGCGGCTGCACATATTGGTGATTCTGAGAAAGCAACACAAAGAACCTGGACGCAGCAGCCCTGCCCAGGCTTACATGGTCCGGTCCGAAGGAGTCAGCACAAGCTCCAGACAGTGCACTTAGCATGAGAAATACTCCTTATAATGGTATTTGTTACAGAGGTTGGGACCTCCCACTTTGCACTCTGTTCAACTCTTGAGGAAAGTGACTTCCCATCACAATCTTTCCCCAGCTTCTCATTTGGAGCTTAAGCTCTTGGAGTGCAGGCCAAGGACAAGAAACCACAGATTGAGTAATGGGAGACCTGGTTCATTCATGGATTTTTATAGAACTTGGTACAAGTAACCTTTGAAACCTAGATTTCCCCAGGTGCTAAAATAAGGCTTCTTATAATCTTTCTGTCTCATAGGGATAATTTAGACAAGTGAAAAGAGAAAGGCTTTCCAAAATCTTAATATGTTAGGTTAACCATATGAATTTCCATCTTCATAGGAAAAAATTGACTGACTATTGTCATATTCATCTGGCTCAAACTAATACTATGAATATTTGAGGAATGCTAATTATGGCTCTTCGGGCCCCATCGGAATTCACAACCACCCTATAGATAGGTATTAATTTCAAGCAATATTCTTATTTTATAAATGAGGAAACAAAGGCTAGAGGAAGCTCAGTAACTGGCCCATCCGGCACAGCTAACATGAGGTAGACCCAGGACTCAAATGCAAAATTTAAACCTTCAGATCCTGAATTCTTCCTCCTGGTTGCCCCGCTCTAAGCAAGTACAACATCATGCTGTCTACCATTTGAGGAGACTATTACACTCTGTACAAGAACAAAATCGTGTGCCTACAGTGGGGGTTAAAGTCAAGGTAAGAGTTGGCTTTATTCTCAGCTCAGAGCCTTTGCCAGAGGGGAAGACAAGTCCATCTAGGCTCACACAGAGCTATAGTAACTCTGGAGAAAAGGGAACCCTAGGCTTACAGGAAAAGACCTTTGTGACTCCAATCACATCCTTGTGTCTGCAAGCCCCCAGGCCTGACACACTCCCTGCCTCTCCAGCCGGCAGATGCACAAACAGCTTAACGAGCCTACGAGTCAAACAGCCAGCATGGTGGGAGCAGGGCCCAAGGTTCTGATCAATGTGAGCAACATTTAGCCTTCTCGCCCCTTCAGCAGTTCTACAGTGTTATTTTTAATGCGCTAAGTTAATCAAGATCCCTGGAGGGATGTGGAGGAGCTCTGCTAAGTTCCTAACCTGCCAGAGACCTGCAGCTGCAGGGTTTCCTGAAGAACCGGTCCAGGGGCTGGAAGAACAGTGCACTACTGTTTCATTCCTTGTTATTGTCTTGGTTGTTACACTGATTTGGTTTTTCTGGGGTTTGTTGTTTTTTGCTTGTGTTTTATTGGGTTTTGAGTGTTGATGGGGTTTGAACCCAGTGCCTCAGCTATGCCAGACGAGCCCTCTACCGCTGAGCTACACCCCTATCTCTACTGTTTCCTATTTGAACCGAGGAACACTCTTTGGCATCTGCCTGAGTAGGTGAAAGGGAGACCAGTACCATTCTTTCTCCTTCAATGATAAAAGGTGAAATAAAATAAAAATAATGATAGTATTCAGGGAAAAAAACAGTAAGTTTACGTTACATTAAAATATATGTTAGGAAATAAAAATCATTCACTTTTAACTGATGTCAAACCTTCGATTTCATATTTAAATAACCTCTACCCTACCATTCTCTCTGAAAAGCTGTCAGTGTAATTAGAGCTATAACAAAGGACATACAGACTTACCCAGGAAAGAAAATTATGACAGGCTTGATCAAAATTACCCTATAAATATCACTTTACTGTTTTAACTACACATTTTAGTTCCAGGGCCATGAAAATGAGTCATACGCTACCAAAACTAGGCACAGAGAAGAAATTTGATTCATTCCTTTTATGGCAGCCATGTGTACAGATGTGCCCACTAAGAGACTAACCCTGTGATTAATGTACACAAGGTCCCTGGTGGGCATGGTCCATAAATGTGAAAGGTGTACTAAAAGGAAGCCAGAGAGGTTTAAAACAGAAATCCAGAACTTTTCCTCCACCCTTTGCTGTTGATTCCCAACATCCAAGGAGAGGTTCCCACAGCTGCAGGGATGGTGAAGGACTGAGTGTCTCGACCAAGGAATATGTAACTGGAGCCACCCCCAACTTCTCAGACTCACACATGTGGGGACAAACTTCTGGCTTTTTGTTTCATGACAACTTTAGAAGTTAATGGCTTTTGGAGGAAGAGACAAGATGGCAGACTGGTAGGTAGCAGGAGAGAGATCCTCTCTGAGAGAGACAGCTCAAATGCCAAAATAAAACACCCTGGAGAGACCCAAACAGAAAGAGATAGACTCTCACAACCCAGAAAGAAACTAAAGCACAAAAACCCGCTCAAATAAGAGGTCCTGGGGCTACTATTAGTGAAGATAAGATCAGCGAGCACGAGCACCCACCCTCCTCAAGACGCCTGAATTTCACCCGACCTGAACAAGTGATCCCCGCCGAAGCGACTGGCTTGAGCCACTGGAGCGCGGAGCTGAACAGCCCTGCGTGCAGCTCGCCAGGACCGGCTCTACACACGAACCACCCAGAGGTACGGTGAATTCCCACTGCAGCCGCACTGAAGTTGGAGGTCGGGCAGTCCAGCAGGTTTCGGGGACGCGGTGAGTGATGGGAATAAGACCCTACCACGGGAAAGGGGAAACCGACTAGACGACATGTTGGATTTGGGCAGGACAGCACTAACTCCATAAGGAAGTGGCTTCAGCTGGTTACTCCCCTCGCTGAGCTGATTGGTGGACTCTGCTTGGACTAGGCCATGCCCCTGGTGGGGACCCAGTTACTTCCCAGAGATCAGTGCACACAGACGCAGTGAAGGCCTGCAAAGGTTGACTGGCCCGGAAGGGAGGAGCTAGCGCACACTGACCCTGGGTGAACTCTAATCTCTGATAACCCTTTGAAGAGGGCTAAAGCTCCTAGCCTGCGCCCTCTAGAGGAGCCTTAAACAACAAGAAAAGGGTCTGGGAATTACACTGTCACTTGTATGGAAGGAACCAAAAACATGACAAAAGGGAGAAATAAGAAAACACTCCCAGCTCCCAACCCTGAGAACATTGA
>PVJX010022661.1:0-30254 GCA_004027295.1 Dolichotis patagonum
TATTTGAGTGGGTAAGATGGATGACCATATTGTTGTTTTTGTCAGATCGTGGAGCAGAACTGTTAACAGTCTCACTGTTTGAACGTCTACATGTTTTAACTTTGTAATTTGAACAACTATTTCAAAGAAGTCAGTATGTAATTAGTCAAGTAATAATTTCTTAGGTTTTATTGTTGTTGTACTTCTCCTTTTTTCCTTGGAATACTGTATTGTCGCTACCCTTTATTGTTTTATTTTGTTTTGTTTTTTCCTCTTTAAATTAAAAAAAAAAAAAACGGCTGGCTAAGGTACTGATATGTAATCTTTAACGTGAACCAACAATTTTCTGTTTCCTTGCAATGTGTTTCCAGTTAAACAGTTGAACGCATAGGGACGGCAGAGCTAGAAAGCTCCAGGAATGTCAGCTGGGTAGGAGTCTCACAATAAGAGCCTACAACCCCTCATGGTACAAAAGTTTACATATCAGAAACCGAAGCAATGTCTCCTAAATTCATTCACATGCTATCCCAATCAAGTTTGCAGACTGACCTTTCTGCGTATCTTTCTTCCTGCAGATTGCAGAGGTGTGTGCTCTCTGCCCAACTAGATCAACTCACCTTGCTCATGTGACTCTTGCCATCCTGTCACTCATCCTTGAACTACTCTCTTCTTCACGAGATAATAAATTCTGGGAGAGGCCTTGGATCAGGGCTTTTGTCCGTATATTCTCACATGGATCAGACTTAGGACCCCTTGACTGTCCATAACTTTGACTGTGTTCTAGTGTCTTTACTTTCAATGTGAGTTGCACTGGAAGTCATAGATTGGAATTAACTTGCTGGAATTCCAATAACGTTTCAATGGGATTACAAATATAACTTTCTAGATTGTTAGGAGGACTGGAAAAGGGACTGCAATACTTGGATTACAATGTACAATATTTGGATTACAATATTCAATATTTGGATTACAATAGTAAGAACTAATGAGAGCACTGACAAAGATTGTTGGATACAAGATCCACACTTAAAAAACAGCTGTGCTCTTCTATACTTAAATAACTGATCAGAGATGTAATCAAAGAAAACATCCCATCCCCAGAAGGAAAAAAAACAAAACACTAAGAATAACACTAATAAAACCCATGTAAGACCTTTCTATAGACAATTATAAGACAGTATTGAAGAACATTTTAAAAGACGTTCCCTTCAAATTAACCTATGTATTTAATACAATTATGATCACAATGCCAGCAGAATTTTTCATAGAGCATGACAAAGGATTTTCACTATCATGTATCAGAAGCTAAAAAAATAAATAAAAGCTATAATAATTCAGACAGAGTAATACCACAGGAGCAGACAAACAGATCAATAGTGAGGTAAAAAGAAATCAGACAGGTATGATGGGAAACAAGATGCATGACAGGAGTGACATTTAAATAATACTAAGGGAAAAGTTATCCAAAAATGATGCTGTGGCAACTGACTAGTCACATAAAAATAACTTCAATTATTTTCTCCCTCCATTTAAAAATGAAGTGTCTCGGGAGAAATTCAAATACCACTCCCCTTTTCCCCAATACTGAGGATTGAACCTACGGCCTCTGCACTAAGCTACATCCACAGGACTTTTTGTTTCTTATTTTGAGGGGGTCTTGCTAAGTTACTACACTGCTCAAGCTCGGCTTAAAAACTTCCATCCTTCTGCCTCCAGTATTTTAAAATAAGTTAACAGTTACAGACATATACCATCTATACAAGCACAAATGCCATTCTACCAATAAATACATGAAAAGGCTGTCCAAATTCACTAAAAATAAGTAAGTGAACATCAGAATGAGTTAATACTTTATACCCATCAGCTAGGCATCAAGTTTAAAGTGCTGTACTAAGTACTATCACCAGGGCTTTAGGGTAAAAAGCACAGTTCGAGCATCTCAAAAGACCAGGCTCAGCCACTCAACAGAAAGTGTCAAACAGGGAGTGGCACAGTGGTAAGGGTCAGGAAAGCACGGTTAATCAGCACGGCCATGCTGGGAAGGATAGGTAACGAACTTCAAGACCTATCTTGGAGGACTGACTGGAACTTCAAGATTTTATAGCAAAGGCAGCAAAGACAAGGGTTGAAAATTTGCATAGCTGTCAGCTGAGTAACCCTGGTCAAGCTTGGCCTGGTTGACTGGTCTCAGCACCAGCTCTGCAAAGCTCCAGGGGAACCATCATTCCACTGAGATTAGGGTTCCTGCATAGGGGGCAGCCTTGGCTCCCAGGGTAACCGCTCCCACTTGGAGATGGGGGTGACCTCAAACTGGGGTGCTCTTTGAGGCTTTGCTTTTCTTACATTCTTTTCCTGGAATCCAATGTGACTGAAGATTTGGGACAGTGATTGCAGACTTCTAGGCATCATCCCAGGTAGTCTGGAGAGGGAAGTTGTAAAAACTAGAAAACCAATGTCCCTGTAAATCCCTAAAATTACTTCAACTGCCATTTTTTTCTCCTTTGGTTCTAGGAATTGAACACAGTGCCTTCACAATATGCTATACCGTCAGAGTTCTGCTATGTCACTAAATTATCCAGACTGCTCTCAAACTTGCGATCTGCCTGCCTCCGCCGTCCAGAGTGCTTGCTTACTCCTCTTACTATCAGCCCTGAAGGCAGATGACATGGGATAGGTAAATTTATGGCTAATAAACTTTGTACTGCCAGGTTTTAGACAGACACTCCTTAAGTGACTAACATGCCTACATACAGAGCTCAACAGGGACTGGGGCCAAAGTTTTAATGAAACAAAGAAAAGAGATGCAAAACTGAAGGCAGAGATGAAGGCTTCCTCTTGGCTTTCAGTTACCCACTGGACATCACCAAGCCCAGTCTCTGGGTTTCTGTTACAGTACTGCTAGTAAAGATAAAGAACATAGGAAACAGGGCCACCATCAACCACTGCTGAAAGAAATGTGAAGTGTCAGAACCTTTCAGAAAAGTAATTTGGTAACATTTATCACAATAAAGGGAATATCACTGATAATAAAATATTAGGTTGGAAGTCATCCACTATTGGAGAAATTTTCATGAAGTACTAGTGAAGAGAAAAAGCAACATGTAAAAATGTCTATTAAAGTAAAAGTATGCAAAAAATCATATTATAATTAAAGGTACCTATAGTTTATATGTGCTTATGCATGATAATTAAAAGCAAAAAAATAATATAATGGACATATTCCAAACTAATTATTCTGTTTTTATTGTTTATAGATAAGTAAATTATATGTCTTAATTACTTTCTATTGCTGAAACAAAATACCTGACACCCAAAGTTAAAGGAGGAAAAGTTTATTCTGGCTCACAGTTTATAGAGGTTTTGGTCCACAGTCTGCTGGCTCCAGAGAACAGTGGCATGGCAGAGGGGTATCCCAGAGGAAAATCAGGGAGGAAGCTGCAAGCATCAAGCCTCCTTTCTCGTTTTCCCCACCCCAGGCAAAAAGGCTTTTGGGTGGTCACACCCACACCTAGGGTAGCATTCCCATTAACCACACCAAGAACTATGCTAAATCCATCAGTGGACTAATTTACTTTTCAAACACTCTTAATATCACGCACTCTAGATCCAGGCACCTCTCAAAAGCTTCACTATGAGTGCATAATACTTTGGGGTATATCTAGGTACAAACATAACATTATTTATCAGAGAATAGGCATTTCATGATATGGTCACAATTAGTTATACATTTGAATTTTACAATATATTTTATACTAAACTTTTAATAAAAATCTCAAAAGAACTGTATGAGGGGCTGGGGATTTAGCTCAGTAGCATAAGAGCCTGCCTTGCAAGCGCAAGGTCATGAGTTCGATACCGATACCAAAAAAAAGAACTGTATGAAAAATAAAATCAGTTAAATTTAGGTTGAAAACAATGTATAAGGTCAATAGTTAATATAAGTTTGGCTAATTTTCAGTGATTACAGTGTTCAAATGTTAGAAACACATTCAAAGTAAGTAAAATTAAGAGACAATGCATCAAGGAATAGTAACTAGCAACAAGCACCTGAGATAAAACCCTTACACAGCATGTATCACCAGAAACTACTCAGTCAGGGAGAAAAGGCCTTCTTTGCAAAAGGAGAGAAACAGTCAGTGGGGGTCAGGTTTCTTAAAACAGTAAAAAATCTGGTTAAAAAATAAAGTGCAGATTTATACTTCGCACACAGCTTCACTCCACAAAGAAGGAATATTAGAGCAGACATTCTAGGATTTTCCTTTGCTACACACATTTCTCCATGAAGCACAGAGGTGGTACATGTGCAGCTGCAGCTGTCCTGCTGGAATACTGAGTGCTTTCAAGCCTTGGTAGTCAGAGGACTTTTACACTGCCTGTGCTAATATTTGCCCACCATACCCCCATAGAGTCACTCAGTCCACAACAAGGACTAAATTCTAAAGCTTTGGTCCCAAGGATCAGGAAAATAAGGTGCACCCTCTGTATTTTGCACAAGTATTCTATGGGTTGCTGTTTTATTTTTAAATTCTCTCTTATTTGCCAATCTGACTGGTGATTCTCAAAGCCTAAGGCGGCCACTAGGATGATCAATGTGAGGGTGATTTGATAAGGATGTATAGAAAAAGCATCTAATGATATCACGGGGAAAGGAGGCTTGTACATGAAATGAAAACTGTAGGCAATACCTATGAAATATATAGCAGTAAGCTATGCAGAGAGATGAGCTAAAGTGAATGACTAGCAAGAGTTTTGTAACCCAGCCTTGGAAAAGGTTGATGGGCATTTGGGCCGTTTCCAAGATTTAGTTATTACAAATTGTGCTGCTATAAACATAGGTACACACATATCACTGTGGAATGATGGTTTTAATTCTTTTAGAAAGACACCCAGAACATGGGTCAAAGGAACCTCTAATCCTAGTTTTTTGAGGAATCTCCACACTGATATCCACACAGGTTGTACCACTCTACACTGCTACCAATAGTGGAGAAGGGTTTCTTTTTTCCCACAGCCTTGTCAGCATTTGTTATTGGTTAATTTCTTGAAGACAGTCATTCTTTCTGGGGTGACACGGAATCTCAGTGTTGTTTTAATTTGTATTTCTCAAATGACGAGTGATGTTGAACTTTTTTTTTGTATATTTATTTGCCATTTTGTATTTCTTCATTTGAGAAGTGTGTGTTCATCTCAGATGCCCATTTTTGGACAGAGTCTTTGAATTTGGGGTACCTGACTTTTTCAATTCTTTATATGTTCTAGAAATAAGTCCTTTGTTTTCCCAATCTGCAGGCTTTCTTTTCATTCTGTTGGTGATTTCTTTTTATGTGCAAAGACTTTTTAATAAGATGAGATCCCCACTTTTGAAGTACTTCCGATGCAGGTTGGTTTTTGTTCATGAAGTCTCTACCTATCCCTATGTCTTCAAGATTTCTACCTATTTTCTCTTTCAATAGATTTAGTTTGTTTTAATATTTAGATCTTTGATCTATTTTGACTTTACTACATGGGTGATAGACATGGGTTTAGTTTTAGTCTTTGGCATGTGGAAAGCCAGTTTTTCTAGTACCATTTATTAAAGAGGCTATCTTTCTTTCAGTGAACATGTTTGCTCCCTTTGTCAAAGGTTAATGGCTGCCACTATGGAAATCAGTATGGAAATTTCTCAGAAGACTAGGATTGGAAGTTCCATTCAACCTAGCTATTCCCCTCCTGGGTATCTTTCCAGAAAAACTGAAAAGGTCATATCACAGTGATATATGTGCACCCATGTTCATAGCAGCACAATTTATAATAGCTAAATCTTGGAAACAACCAAGATGCCCATCAACTGCAGAATGGGATGAAAAAGATGTGACATCTTTATACAATGGAATACTACTCAGCTATAAAAAGGATGATCTTGAGGCCTTCACAGGCAAATGGAGACAACTTGAGACTGTCATTGTAAGTAAAATAAATAAGAATTATATTTATAAATATCGCATTGTGTCTCTAGTGTAAAAAGTAATAAGAACTGCAGGCATAATAAGACTCAAAGTGGGTAATTGCTATTATAGAAAAAAGAGGGAAAGAAAGTGCTCTAAAGGATATAACTGCATGTATGTTTAAGTGTGTAAGATAGATAACCATATCACTAAGTTTTTATTGGATCGTCAAACAGAACCATTTGCACTCTCACTGTTTGAATGTCTACTTTTTATGCTTTCATTTTGTAACTTGAACAATTATTTCTAAGATAATGTTATGTAATTTATCAACTAGTAATTTCTTACTGTTTTTTTTTAAATTCTGTATTATTTCTACCCTTTTTTCTGTTTTGCCTTTTCTTCCTCGTTAAATAAAATTAAAAAAAAAATAAGTGGCTGCAAGTGTTTTTACTTATATCTGCATCTTCTATCTGTTCCATGATCCTTAGGTCTGTTTCTTTGTCAATAGAATGCTGATTTTATCACAGTGGCTTTGCAGTATAATTTCAAGTCAGGGATTGTGATGCCTCCTGCCTTGCCTTTGTTGTCCAGGATTGCCTTTGCTAGGGCTTTTCTGTTTCCAAATGAATTTTAGGAAGGTTTTCTCTAGATCCTCCTCACGTTTTTGTTTGTTTGTTTTGTTTTGTTTTTTCAGTTTTGATACAGGATCTTGCTAAGTCACTAAGTTACCCAGGCTGGGCTCAAACTTGTGATCCTGCCTCAGGTCTTCAGAGTGCTAGGATTACAAGTATGTACCACATCTGGCTACTTTTAAATTTTAAGGTATCTGAATTACCCTCTGTCATATGTAAGCAAGGAATATCCTTAATGTGTATAAATGGAGGAATTAGCAATTTAATGTCCTATGAAATACTCTGAAAAGCACATACAAATGTATACCTGTGGAGGTCCGCCACATTGCCCTCCCCTGGGCCCGAATGTGACTGTTCTTACTAGCAAGCAGCACAGGCTGCATAGTGGTGAATTCTCTAAATGGGCTTTCAGTTTAGTGAATCTGAGCAAGGCTCTGTACATGTCTTTATGATAGCAAGCATCTACCAGGGACTAAGATACGAAATAACATCTCCGCTGAGGCTTGCATGACTCCAGAAGAAAATTCCTTCCCAGAAGTGGCTACAAAGCAGGTTACTCAGTAACCATAACCTAAATCTGGTTGTTTCATGTGTTCTGAAAGAACTCTTTGTTCCCTGTGTTACAAGCATTGCCTGCCTCTCCACTTGTCTAACACATCCAGTAGCCATTTTCCCCAATGATCAATAAATATCGAGGTTCTGGCCACCTCACAGCCTTTGGATCCCTGTGAACAACTGGTCATCCCAGATCCCTGCTGCAGCCGTTTTGTCTCTTGCTCTTTCTCTTGCCATGTGCCGTAACACCTGGCAGGAGAGTGGAGCCCACTGCAGGGCTTTCCAGTATACATCCAGCATTTATCTAATGGCTTTTTTTTTTTTTTGGTACCGGGATCGAACTCACGACCTTGAGCTTGCCAGGCAGGCGCTTAAGCCACTGAGCTAAATCCCCAGCCCCTATCTAATGGCTTTATATTTTAACTAATTCAACTGAAGATGAATAAACAACATTCAATTAATATAAATGTCTAATTTTTTTAAAAGATTAGTTAGAAATTCCTAAAATGTATAGCTAAGAAGAGATTTTATATGAACTTTGAACCTGCACCAAAAAAGGAGGTATTTATTTTTATAATTATCTTCTTCCCAAAACTGGCACCTACCAGGCCTAGTCCTACCCCGCTACAAATAGTTCATCAAGTTAGGTTACAAGGAGGCATTGGATAAAAAGGAGCTTGTACTACAAAAACATACCCTAACGTTAAGGAAATTTTGTTTCTATAATGGTTCAAAAAAGAAAAACTAACAACATTTAAATTTGATTTTTAAAAGTTTAAAGTACTAGAATGATGACTCCAAATTAAAAAGATATTTGAAAAGAATATTATTCTACAAGCTATATATAAAAAAGAACACTCATGTCTCCTATAGAAAAGACTTACTAAGATATTAAAACGAGGTATTTAAAATATGAAATATGAGATGTGACAGCTAGTGAAGATCCCCTAAGTTAAAACCAGGACTCCTCTGGCTTCAACACTACGAGTGGTTGTGGAAATGGATTCCACAGTGCCCAATGGCTCTACAGTGCAGTGTTCAGACTAAGAGAAAAGCAACATAGAAGAGTGAACAATTCCTTAAAGACTTTTAAAAAGGAGAGTGGCTCTCTCTTGCCCAATTTCCAACGATTAACAATGTTTTTAATTAAATGGAAACAAGTAAAAATTCCCTGGATCTAAGAACTTCCTTAGATCACTAAGAAACAGCAGGTTTCAATCAAAACCACAAATTGTGCCCTATAATCTAACATTACACCTAGAAAGCCTGGACATGCTGGAATTTTGAATGAATTCTCACAATTCTTAATAACCTTCATGTGTTGTAATTTTCACTAACATATATATATATATATATATATATATATATATATATATAACATATATATAGACTTTTTTATTTAAAAAATCAAAACAGAAAAAAGGGCAGAAATTATACAGAATTTCCAAAAAAATAACATTAAGAAATCATCTCTAGTCTGTCATTGTTGGATTGTCTCTTCATTTCTTATGCTTTGATTTTGTAACTTGAACAACTACTTCTGAGATAACAATATGTAATATATCAACTAGAAGTATATATTTTGAGGAGGCAAAAGAGCATAGTGCCTAAAAGTCCATAGCTACATACTTACCTATGGACTCCATTTCTCACCACAGTAAGAAGCAAAATATACATTATCATATAGCATGAGAATTTCTGTGGTTTTAATATGATAAGGAAAACAAAGCATCCTCTCCTTCTTAAACATGATCTTTTCAGATAAGCCAGATAAATAACTTCGAAGCAGGAAAATGCCTAAATTAATCTTTTGCATTTTCCACTGCACTATTTAGAATCCAAAACCACCTTTTAAAAACATATAGGTCATTGCTTATATTAAAATGACAAAACATGAAATGAAACATTTCTCATCAACGACTATTCTCTATTATAATGTCAGAGATGGAATTCCAAATCACAGCTCTAGTTTTTAGTCAAATTAACAATTACAATGCAAATACTGAGGCTTTGGTTTCTCAAAAATAGGGTGGGAAGTACTCTTCCTTCCCTCTTTCTTTGTAATTTTGTGCATTCTGCAAAGAGAGAAAAAAATAAGTACAGGAAATTTCTCTAATTTTCTTTTGCAAAAAAGAACAATTGTCTCTTCAGTACTATTCTTATGCTCACCAGATGCAATTTGCTTTGAGAACAAATGTATAAAAATCAAGGTTATAAAAAAGGCTACCCACATGCTGTATCTAATTATTTAACAAAATATCCTCTTGCAAGTAATTACCAACTAACAAGGGTATACCTCCTTTTGTGAAATGGAGAAAAATGGAATTTTAAAAACCGAAAGCAGATTTTTCTTTCAACTCACAATATAATTTCAGGGTTGCAATTTTTTGTTCCTAATTTTGAATTGGCAGTGTCTCTTAATATTTAAAAAAAATCATCAATTGACAAACATTAATGTTCTGAAAGTGTACATTAGTATGTTTTTAGAAATTTTAGAAAAACACTGTCTAAAAGAGAAAATTTTTTTCAGTTGTATTTAACCTTTTGGTTTTCTTTTTGTTTCTAATTTTTATACTTTATTTGTAGGTTTGAGAAATTTCAACAAATTAATTTTCTAAGATTAAAATAATACAATATAATCAATGTAGTTAGAATGTCTGAGTCTACATCAATATAAAGTTCTTCCTTACAGTAAGAGTCCATAAATGTAGAAGAAAAAATATAATTTTAGAATCACTACTTGGTTTCACTTACAGTAATGTTTCAGGTAAAATCAAAACGTAGTAAAAGCAATATGTAACAGTATGATTTAAAAAAGAAACAGTATTTTCAAGTCTCAAAGAATCTCCTCATAAAACAAAAATTTAAAAGAATAATAGTAATTTTATAGTAAGAAACCTGGCAGCCGACATTATAACCAAATGTTCAGTTTTCACCAATAACGTGACAATCAACATTACATGACTTTTGATATGATTCTTAGGAAAGGACTGAACAACAGTAATCTTGGTCTCCTGCCAAAAGTCTCTGACCTGAATCTAGTCTTAAGGAAACATCAATAAACTCAACATGAAACACATTCTACAAAATAAATTGCTAGGACCCTGCACAGTCATCACAAATGACAACTAAAAATGTGTTCCAGGTTAAAGGAGACTAAAGAGACATAGTTAAATGCCACACCTAAATCCAGATGTTTATCCTGGGCCAGAAAAGAACATTACTGACAAAATTTGAATAACCTGTAGATTACATCATACTATCGTACTGATGCTGACTTCCTAATTTTGATTATTACACTGAGTATAGGAAAGAAAATATATATAGCAAATTACTTAAATGTAAAAACATTTACATCTGCAACTTTCTCACAAATGCCTCAGAACAAAATTGTTCTAATTTTAAATTTTATCATAAATCTGAAATTTAAAAGAAAAAGAATAGTACCTAATTGAACGGTTACATTCTCCATTTTGAGTTTAATGACAAACTAATTCAGGGGTTGGCACAATTTTTCTGCAAAGGGTCAGACTTAATACACATTTAACATGTGCCACACGTTTCCTGTCACAACTACTCAACACTCCCACTGCATCATTAAAGTACCCCGGGATAATATGTAAATAAAAAGGAATGGTTGTTTTCCAATAAAGTTATAGTTACCTAAACAATGAGTCAAACTGGGCCTACAAGCAATAGTTTGATGACCCCACCACCTCCACATGCTGTCAGTCTACTCCATGCCGAAAAATAATTAGAGTAATTTTATTTTCAGTCAATGTTCTATGAGCACATCAGATACTATGTTAAGTGAATGATAGCTGTAACTCATTTATGCTTGTACTTATCTGATTACATACACATTATTTCCATTTTTCACAAAGGAAACTAGGACCTAAAGAACTTTAAAACCTTGGAAATGGTCACAAAGACAGCAAGTATGAAACAACATAGGTCTGATTCTATACAATGAATTTAACCAATGTTCTCCGCTTCTTCTTACATAGGTTAAATTATAGTGTCAGGTGCAACAACGAAGGAATTACAACTGTTTAAACACCAGTTAAGTAATTATCCAAATTCAAGGTTTATATCCCAAGAAAGTGCTTCTTACAAACCTCCTGCAGCTTTAAGGACATCAGTCCCAATTGATCCTGGCGTCTTTCCACCAGCTCTCTTTCCGTGCGCATCTCTCTCTCGATTTCCTGTAGCCTCCGCTCCACCCGATCTGAAACCTCAATATGAATAAAGACAAACAGGGACATGATAAAGCTCATAAGAGACTAAATTGGGGCAGTATTTTATTTCAGATACATTACTGCCTGAAGTAGTTAATTTGCACATATTTGTAGTGCTTTCTGTGATGACACTATCATGAAATATTAGGCATAAAAATAAAAGTCACAAAATAAAGCAATCATTGCTTTTTAAGTAATCCATTCCTGGAAATCAATAATAAACTACAAGTTTTCCAAACTATAATACAGTAATTCAATTGCTCAGAGTTAAAAATAATATACTAGAAAAGAGTGCCCCCTGGTGATTTAAGAGGAAAACACCAATGTTGCCAACAAGTGTATTTATTATCCAATTAATGACAAACTGTTCTATCCATTTAGTTCTTTTTCATTACTAATGCTTAGTATGACCTGCTCAGGAAGTATCGATGTTTACATGCAACAAGAATTAAAGGGGTTTTTCACTGGTGTGTCAGTCTTTTCAATGATGATCTACTAAAAATAAGTGAACTATATAAAAGCTCAAAAATAAATTCAAGCTGAAATACATTTGAAACGTGAAATTTTTCTCCTTGACACAGACTATATTTACCAGAAGTGATGCAAGTTCTAACACATTTCATATGTATAAAAGCTCCGAAATGAAATTTACACTATTCAAAGATGTGCATGTTTGGTGCAAGAGATTACACTGAAAAGAAGGTACTTCGTCTTCATTTAAATTAAGAAATAAATGCAGCTCTACTATAAACGTTTTTTTTAATCTTTTTGAGACAGGGTCATTCTACATAGTTCAAGCCGGCCTGGAACTCACTATGTAGCCCAGGCTGGCTTCAAACTTGCAGCAATTCTTCTGTCTCAGGAGGATCCTCCTGGGAGTACAGCCACACGCCAACACATCCAGCATTATAAACAAATCTTGTGCCACCAAGTCTGTGTTTGACGAAGAGACAAGAAAGATCAGGTAATGAGGACCCTTACTATAATGATGAGAATGTCCTAAACGGGTTGATGTGATGGTTACACAACTCAGTAAATTTACTAAAAATCAGATTGCACACTTACAGCAGATTAATTTCATGGACAGCTAAATTCAATTTTAATTATTTAATCAATTCTGAAGCAAAGGTGCTTTCAAAAAATTAGCAGTTTAATTTACTAAGACTAATAAGTCTTGTACATTTAATTTCTAGTGAACAACAATTTTTCTGGTAGAAAACGTTAAAAGAACTAGATATATCTGCTATGATAGTCACACTGCTTCACTAAAAACTCTACTCTTGGGCCCGGGGTTTAGCTCAGCAGCAGAAGCGCCTGCCTGGCAAGCGCGAGGTCCTAAGTTTGACCCTTGGTACAAAAAAAAAACCTCTACTCTTCAGCCAAAAGCTCCTAATTCATCCTAGTAATCAACCCTAACACCACAACAAACTACCGCTGTTTCCAAAATGAATACAGTACATGCTATAATAGAAAATAATATTGAAGTTGTACATTCATTTTTACAAATTATTATGGAGATTCCTCAAAAAACTAAAAATAGAAATTTCATTCCACCTATCCATTCTTTTTCTAGGTATATTCCCAAAAGAGTAAAGACATCACATTACAGTGATACATACAAATCCATATTTATAGCAGCACAATTCATAATAGCTAAATCCGGGAAGCAGCCCACGTGTCCATCAACAGATGAATGGATAAAGAAAATGTGGTATTTACACATAATAGAGTATTACTGTGCCACGAAGAAGGATAAACTTGAGTCATTAGTAGAAAAATGGATGCACCATCAGACCATAATGTTAAGTGAACTAAATCAGACACACAAGCTGAAGTCTCACATTGTTTCTCTTAATGAGAAATCTAAAGTAAAAAATAAAGAGTAAAATAAAAGATAACAGGAAATAAGTAGATCCTTTTCAAAGAGAAAGGGAATCAAAGGATAGGTGGCAGAGAAAGAAAGGGAAGGGAAAGAAGAAAAGAAAGGAATTAAGATGTGCTATGTACATGAACCAACTTTCCACATGGAATATAAGCATCAGGGACTACATATATGTACTAATAAACTAAAATAAAAATGAACAAATAAGAAATCAAGAAGAGGGCTGAAGATATAGCTCAGTGGCACAGCGTCTGCCTGGCATGCATGAGGCAAAAGTCGAACAGTGGTTTCCAGGGACTAGGAAGAAGAAGGAAATGGAGAGTTGTTCCTTATTACAGTTCAGTTCTGCAAAATGAAGAGCTCTAGACATTAGTTGCATTAAAATGTGAATACAAATAACACTATGAACTGTATAATTAAAATTGGTTAAGATGGAAAATATTATGTTATGTAAATTTTGCCATTAACTATAATTTAAAAATGTAGAATGATTTAAAAGTAAAAAATAATCTATTAATATAATCCTTTGAGGAAAACACAATTATTTACCTTGTATACTTCCAGAAAATGTTTTATGTATACTTGTATTATTACACAAATACCCATGTATGTCATTACTTTTCCTAAAAATAACTGGATTTATATGCAAAATTTTAGTATTTTTTTGAGTTCACATATCATAAACAATATTCCACAACAGATCAATATGCATCCTTTTTCTTAATAATGACACAGTTTGCGTAACTGGTTAAAGATCACTGGGAAAATATTTACTTTTACAACTATATGCACAGCTATATAAGATCATTTTTGTGACCTCAAGATAAAATCCTTTGAAACAAAATTGTTAAACCAAAGTCATATATCACTTATGAAAAATAAAACATAGATTTAGATAGAAGAATTGTGTTTCTACCCAAATCTTTTAATCTAAAAAGAATACTGAGATGAAGCAAATTATTAGTGATCACACAAATATTAGTAATAAAATTAGGTAAGTCTCCATCTCCAGCAATGTCTTGTAATCTTTAGGCCCAATTTCACATATTCATTCAAGAAGCATACATGAGTTTTTTCCAATCACAATATTATGTAATGTTTAGAGACATAATATAAATATGTGTCCATCATATCTACCTCCAAATAGCTTGGTATCCACTGAAGAATGATAATGAATAAGTATTTATTTTTCCAGTTAAATCCAAGGAGTTGAACGACATGTATATTTGAAAAATGAAAGCTATTTTTATGAAATGAAAGTTATGTTTAGCAGCCTATAAAAACTAAGGCAGCTCAAGTGCCACATACTGAAAAGAAAATCCAAAATTATGTAGACATCAGAAACTTTATCATCTTAGCTAACACATTTAATAATCCAGAGGATTCTTGCTGGGTTTTTTTTTTTTTTTGCTTTTTCTTAAATAACAGCTTTATTGAAACAAAATTTGATATTTTCATATATATGTATATATATACATACATATATAATTACTACAGTGAAGCTAATAAACATACCATCACCTCTCTTAGTTACCATCTTTTGAATGTGGTATCTATTTATGATCCACTCTCAGCAAATTTCAAGTACACAACACAGTATTAACCAACAATAATCATCATGTTGTATATTACACCTCTAGACTTAACCTACATACCTGAAACTTCATACCCTTTGACATATTTCTCCATTTCCTTCACTCACTCTCCACCTTCAGCAAACATCATTCCACTTTCAGCTTCTATGAATAAGACTTTTAGACTCCACGTATAAGTGAGATCATGTTGTATTTTTATTTCTGTGTCTAGCTTACTTTCCTTAGCACACATGTCACCCAGGGTCAACCATGTTGCAAAGGCACATATACTGTAACTTGTAGAAATTTACAACACCAGCTGACTTATACATACAAAATGCTGCGAGAACAAGATCTTTAATGCAGTGCTGTGCACAAAAGTAAAAGACTGAAACCCTTTAAACGCCCATCGATATAAGACTAGTTGAAAAAGGCATGATTAAATAGTTCATTAAATGAACTATTTTAAATACTAAAAGAATACAAGGCCCATTAGAGACTAATATGGAACAATCTCAAATGTCAAAAATATTTTACATAAAAACAAAGTATGTAGAAGCATATTAAATATGCTAACTGCTACAAATTGTGTCACTAAAAAGGAAGAGGAGGTAAAAACACTCTCAAGGTGGTGATATTTCAGTAAAGACATAAATAATTAATCAGCCATGCATAGATTGGGGGGAGCATTTTGATGTAGAATGTTTTAATTACTAAAAGTATAATGTAACGAAAAGGAACTAGGGTAAACCCTAGGTGAGCACTGAATGGAATGTGATGTCACTTCCAAAAATGAGAAAGACTAAAGAGCAAGTAAAGAGTAAAGAGAAGAGCACACAGAATCTAATCAATCCTTTTTATAAGAGTGATGACACAATTCCAAGTAATAACTATTTTAAAGAAAATATTTCTTAATACTATTTCATTTTTCTAAGACCTAAGAGAATATTATAAATAATGTTCATTTTTATCAGGGTTCCCTATCAATTACAATCACTGCTAAATCACTGAAAAGCCTTAACTATATATATTTAGTTATAAAATAGCAAAACAAAAAGAATGAAAAGTGGAAGGCCTTCTAAAGTTAGTGTTTAATGAAAGGAGATGAACAAAAGAAAGGCATTCTGTTTTTGGGATTTTAAGATTCTGACCTCCTCAGGTCTTCAAAAATATTTGACAGCATTAATGTTTTATATATTCTGTTGTGGTTATAATCTACCCAACACATACTTATATTATATTAAATGAAAATTTTATTGGTAAGAGTTGGGATACATAATAATTACAATCATTTGGGGAATTGGTACATATATATAGATCATCTTACTAAATGCAGTATTGACAAAATTCTTAAGATTTTATGAATAATTATTCCAGAAACAGCTAGATTTCTATTTTATTTTTCAGACACCTTTCTATATAAAACTAACCATCTTCATAAATAATTAAATTTAAAATGCATCCATATCAGACTCCATTGGATAAAACGTAGACAACCAATGACAACCGAAATTTCCCCTGTGATACAAGCCTATGCAATTTTGATTATTTATCACTACAATTAAATGTTGACAGAAAATATTTACCATAACATCATGCTATAAACAATTACTCTCTTTCAATGGGCAGTCTGAAACAAACCCAAAAAAATCTATGATTCACAAAGGATTAACAAATCAGATTTTGGCATGTGTGACAGCAACCAATACTTTTTATCTGTCAAAGAAAAATGTGTTCCATAAACTTCCAAGATATATATTAGCTACTGAGAAAATGCATGATAAACAACTGCAGCCTCAGAATAATACACAGTAAATGTGATTAACAGTGCAGAGCAGTACAAAGCAAAGTTGGTGGGAAATAGGGATAGTCGTTTATTTTCACTTTATATATCTGTGCAATATTAAAAAGTTTTCCACAGTGAATATGCATCACTTCAATAATTATATTTAAACTGGAAGAGGGAAACAGCTGCAGCCTCTGAAAGTTTAACACTCAAAAAACAACACTCAAAAACAAAACTGCATCGCTGACAGAATGTTATCAGAATTCACAAATACAACACAATATGTCAAACAGTTATAAAATGTAAATGTTGACTTCAATTGGAATAAATGAGTCACAAAATCTATATTAAGCCTCATATAAATATGAAGTGGCATTCAGAAGACCTAAAAATCCAATAATACCATTTTTAAATTTTGCATTAGACAACTGTTTTCAGTCAAGACTACCTATCCCCAAGTGAAGTTAGAGATGTCTTTACTCAATCCTTATTTATGAGACAATGTTTCTTTGACAACAAATCATACAAAGTATAAAGAAAGCTGTAACATAATATGATGGAATTCAACTAGGTACACAATTAGATGTGCACTAATTTAGAGAACGTGTCCAGATTTAGACAATGTAATGGCTGTGTCCACTGAACTGGGCACAGTGGGTAGGGGTACACTTCGTAAACTGTGGATATCATTTACATCAATGAACTGAGCGCCAGTGAGTGTGACATTAAGTTTGGTGATCCTAAATATCTGATGTGAAGCAATACTTGATGTACGGCAATGATGACAAGACAGAGTAACAGCTTTTATTAAATTCAGCTAACTTCTTTTTTTCTCAGTGGCCACACCTGAAAAACACAATAAAACTCTACAATACATGTAAATAATATTTGCTATGTTTCATTACTATTTAAATGTACAGTATTTCAAATGAAATAGTAACTGCTCACTACGTATATCTTTTGTCACGTAGTAAAAGGAAAAACTTAACAAAAATAGGATGCACTATGAAAATTAGTATTAAAATTCAAACCATCTAACAATGTCAAGAAACAGTATGACCACTGCTCACCTGGGACTATGAGGGTCTCAACAGAATATAGAAGATTCCTAAATTTGCATCAAAGTATTTTACAAATATGCTCTCAAGTTTATATTTACATAGCAGTGAAAGAAGCTCTTCACACTAGCTGAAAAACTCTAGAAATACCAAATTAGTGGAATTTTATATATATTTTACATATATATTTATATATATATACGAATCATATACTTTTACTTCCAAAAATGACAGATTAGAGAATTCAAATGAACTTTTCCACTAGAAAGCTAGAATGAATATATTACATTAAAATGTTTTAAAGAACTATAAAACTAAAAATAAGACACTATGAGACTAAGATAAAAGAAACCCAGAGAAGTCAGTCCATCTCACAGGGCTGTATCTCTCCTGAAATATCAACCCATTTGGAAAAGGCAACTGAGACACTGAGAAGATAAACAGAATTTCAAAAGGTTTATGAGGTTAAAGAAGAAAGATCAGAATGAAGGGTCTTCCAAGAAAAAGTTTTGTGATTAATCACCCGACTTTACAAAGTGTGATTAAAACTGGTAAATGCTGCTGCTGAGTACCAGCCAACAGAATTAATAAAGGCTCAAGAAAAACATGACAGTGGGTTTTCATCGCCTTATTCACTGGATCTGGCACTGTGTGAATTTCTGTTCTTTCCCAAAGTCAAAAAGACCATGACAGGTAATCATTTTGAACCAACTCTGGACAATCAGGCAGCCACAACACAGCAACTAACAATACTCATGAAAGAAGATTCCCGGTACTGTTTCAAAAAGTTGACATGAATTGTAGGACAAGTATGTTCAGAGCAAGAGTGAATATTTTGAGAAGGATTAATAGCAATATGCCTTGTGCTGTAATAAAAATTTTTTAATTTACATATTCACCGTATTTTTCAATCAGAAAGTGTCAAAACTTATAAAATTATATACACACAATTTTTTAAACAAGTTAAAAGAACATTAACCAGAACACTAACCACAAAGATAGAAAACTAAACAAGATTAAAATTCAACATTAAAAGAGGTTTTTAGGGGGTTTGGTTTTTCATAACACTGAAGATGGAACCCAAGCTTCATGTCTGGTGGGAACTATACCAATGAGCTCTATGTCCAGCCCTATAAGAAATAACTTGTAGAATGGGAGGCAATATTTGTAGTGTACATACTGGTAAATTGTTCATTTAAAAATATAAATTGAGGTATGCATCAATTAACATTTTTACAAACAGAAAACTGTATGATCATGATTTTGTATGACATCTCATTGGGCATCTCTTATAATATTTATTCATTTTTGTATTTTAAACATTTGTAGTTATTTTGTTTTCCAGTATATACCAATAAAGTTATTTATTTTAAAAATAAAAACACATAAATATCTCCCACAAAATAAAAACACAAGCAAAGCAATGCAAAGTAACCAAATAATGCAAACTCTTATTTTACAAAATAAAATATTCAATTACCCAAAAACATATAAAAAGATGATAACTAGCATCAAGAATCAGGAAAATGCAAAACCAAACTATGATCCCATAAATACCTATCCTAATGGCTATGAAAAAGACTGAAAATAGCAGATGTTGGAAAAGATTAAGAGTAACACAAATTCTCACACATTGTTAGTAGGAGTATAACTTAGTGCAATTACATTGGAAATATACTTATTTGTATCTGCTAAATTTGAAGGCACCTAGCAATGCATCCCATTTTGTGTACCAACAGCAATGTATGCACGCATGCACTAAGACACTTAATGATTGGTCACAGCAATATTCTTCAAAATAGCACAAAATTTGAAAAAATTCAAATATTTTATAATGTTAAAATATACTGCAGTATATCCATTCAGTAGAGTACTAAAGAGCAATAAAAAAAGAACTAAAGAACATAAAACAATATCCATAAATAGCACAATTAGTTAGCAAAGAAGTCAGACATACACATACATATACCAAAAGTTCTGTATGATTCCATTCATATACAAAGTTCACAATAGGAAAAGTTAAAATAGCAATTATCTACAGAAAGACATGACTAGAGATTGAAAGGGGCAATAGAGAGGCTTCCTGGGTGCTAGTAATCTACTACAGTATTTCTAGATATAGGGGGTTGGTTAAATGGGCATATTCACCTTGTGTAACTCACTGAGCTATACACTGATACACACACTTTTGTATGTGCATTACCTCTCCAACTTTTAAAAATTAAAAAGATAACAGCAGAACTTCAGCAGTTTCTGCTGTCAAGTGACAGGTTCCACTCCAGAATTTATGAGAAGAGCCAGTGTCATTTAGTGAACAAAAGGGGCCTCAGAGTTGAATATGTACATTCAACTGTTTGACAAGTATGTAAATCAGACAATGGCAGATTTATTATCGTGTGAGCATCAGTATGTTTTCAGAAAAGACCTTTTATCAAAGTATGTGATGTTTTAAATATTTTAAATTAGTACAACTTAAACTGAAAGTACTCTTGGTGTACCTGAAAAAAATCCTAAGATATCCTCTATCCTGATCTATCTTATGTGACACTCTGCAAAGATTTTGTCTGCTTCAATGGAAATTGGCATTTTTTTTTTCACCTTCCTACAACTCTAAGAAATCGAAACCAAGAACACACAAAAAAGATGCTTTTACACAGTTAGATATTTACATGTTTTTGAAACAATGTAAGAATTAAGTTGCTTTTGTACCTCAGTTGCTACCAACTCAGCCTTTGTTCCTCTAAATCAGCCAGTTGCTTATGAAGGGGACACAGGTATAAATATTGCTTTGTTTCTCTGGTATGAGAAACCAAAGGTGTAAATAAGGACCATAACGTCCACTAGATATTATAAAATAGGAAGGAAGTGATCAATTAGGAAGAGAAACAAGGTGGAGGAGGGAGTGAAGGGGAAAAAATTGAGAAAAGAAGAAAAAAACGAAGCTAAGCTTTTGTAAATGAGGAGGGGAAGAGAAGTTGAGGGAGAATAAGGAAAAAAGGAATTGAGGTAAGTCATGTATAGGTAACAAAGTCCCTATGATGAAATTGATCATTATGTATATTTAAAATATACCAATAAACTTAATTAACATTTAAAAAAAATAAACAAAGGATCCTCACCACTTCTTGTTTCTGGGCTTCATTAAGTTTTTCAGTCAATTCTTCCAAAGCCTTTTTTGTTTCAGCATCTGACCTAGGGGGAAAAAAAAGGAAAAGAAGAAAAAAAGAGATTTTAGGTTAGATACTAGAGAAAATATGAAGAACTAGCAAAACTTACAATATAATAATTGAAAGGTATTATATGATATTGGGCTACAGCAGTCCTCAAATAGCAAACACAGAAAATACCTATAGGGCTGGTCAAAACAGATTGGACTCCAAACCCCAAATTTCTGAACCAGTAAATCTGTAACAGGGCCCAAGAATGCATTTCTACAAATGTACCTGATACTATGGACATGAAGACTCAACTCTCAGAACCACTGATACAGTAAGAGGATCTTGACCTCATATCCCGTGTCTAACTCTATCCTCACGAGCCCATCAAATCAATAATATACATGACAAACAATTAAATAGTAGAGGAAAACTTACAAGCAAAAGAAAAACCCTTTCTCTCATACATTTCCTTACCTGGACCCACTTCCTACTGGTAACCATGTACCGCACAACCTTTTCCATTCTTATTTTTTTTTATCATTATCAATTTCAATTCTAAACATTCCAACTGACTCATTGTTTTGAAGTGCTTAGCTCACCCTACTGTCCAATACTAGATAAATTTATAGCTGTCTATAGTGGTAGTGGTAACTTACATAATCTTACATAATATTTATATTCCTTATGAATTATTCAATAATAGTCAAAGTTAGGTCTTTTTACTCATTCTATCATACTCACATTTTAGCTTCATGTTTATATCATAACTTTCTTGTGCCTTTGTTCTTTCTAGTTTCTTATTATCTTTTGGTTTTATCATGTCTGTTGATGTTTTCCTACCACTTATTGAATCATCCATCTATGAATAATCCATACAAATCTCCTTGACTAAATTCTTGTCAAAGGACACTTGCTTTCCTCTCTAGTTCAGAGTGAATATCCTGCAGGCCAGCTAAATGGCTGTCATTTACCATTTCATAAATACATTATCTTCCTCTTTTCTGAGTTACAATCTTATTTTACTTATATATCCTTAGGCAATTTCCTCAGAAAGAGGTTACTTTAACAGGCAGGTAAACTTCTAAACTATAAATCTTGGCAAACATATTTATTTTTATCTCTATTGACTTTTGTAGTCCATGCCCTCCTGGATTTCCCACATCTCACTAGCTGCTCTTTCTCAAGTCAGATTCTCCTCATACATAAAACTGCTGAATGCTAGAACTCCCTAGCACTTAGCCTTGTCCTAGCTGCTTTCTCTACAGGTTTTCTTTTTATAGCCTCCATTCCCATGGTCTGAAATATCACTTCTACATACTGATGCCTCTTAAAAATTTGTATCTCTGAGACTTTTCCTTTAAGATCAAAACCAAACATCTAGCTGCACATGTTTCCATTTGTATGTCTCACCAGCACCTCAAACCTAACGTATCCAAGATCAAATTTATTTTCCACAACTCAGCTTCCCCAACCAGAAAGAAGCACTGCCATCCTCACACACAATACGTTACCAAATTCTGACTCGCTCAAAAACAATTTTAAAACAGACATTGGAGCCCTGCTCATGTCATATCCTGTCAAGTCTCACATGCTAACCCAACAGACTTCTAACTCACCCTCCTCACATCAGTTCTTTATAAGACATTCAGTAGGTGTTAAATGCTAAAGTAAATTTTATTTAATCCTTTCTAAAAGCATGCTTTGCTGCATATTTTTATAATTCAGTATACTTTCTGTAGCCACTGTAAAAGAAAAGTATTAAGTAATTACACATGAATACCAATCTTTCAGGGTCATCTAGAAAACTAAACCCTACTCATCCACAAAGGTACACCACCTTGTTTTCGCCAGAAACTTGTTTTGCATTTTGGGTTACACAAAGTTTCCCTGTTGTACCTGTGCCTCTGGGTCATACAGACTATGACTAGATGGCACCAGCCTATAGATCTGAGGCATACCAGGACAGCAATGCAGACACAAATGAGTAATTAAACTTACCAGCTACATCACCCAGGCATGGTCCTAGAGCTTAATTTAGACCCTTCCATTAAGAATGTTAAAAGCTACATGATAAAACCACTCCAAATTAAGAATGCACTATCTTATAATTTTAGTACTTTTTGTTAATTTCATCAACTGGTAAAAAAAATACATATATAAGTATTAAATTAACTAAGTCTTACACGTTTAAAGACTGATATGACTCACAATTCAGCAATTTAAATTTTTTATTGATATCATCTTGTGAAAATAATCTGGCACCACAATATACAATAAGTGGTAAAAAGCAAATACATTAAGGGCTTTACTGCGTGGATGTGAATTTTGATTTCACTGCATCTGTCATGTTCCATCTACAGCAAATAGATTTATTTCATCTCTCTTTCTATCTCAGAGTTCTTACAAAAGTTAAATTTAAATCTCCATAGCATGAGATTTAAATGCTTGAATAAAAAGCAGCATGTTTTTTTAAAAATCTATGTAAACGTGTCAATGAGAGAAGCCAACTTACTCCTTTTACTAGTTCCTTCCTCCCCTGAAAAGCATATTCTGCTCTTACCGGCTCCTTCTGCAAAGCTCTCTGTTGAAATCCTCACCCAGGCGAACTTGCTCACTGCTGAGGTCTCGGAGGGACTGATGAAAAGCGTGAATCTGGCAAAGGCAAACACAGTCACTACTAAGGCTCCTGCTGATTTCGTCCACAAAGATCCATGAAGGGTCTAGAATAAATCCTTGTTCTTCACACACTAACCAAAGCCTCTAATGACATTAATAAGTACAAAATAAATGCTGATTCTAAAAAAAAATTTCCAAAGAAAAGCAATTTGAAAAACTACACAAAGCATTAACTATTACATCCTTCTCGGTACAGCAATTCTACTCTTTATATATGGATTCAGCGAACTTCTGCTCCTACCACAACCATTCAACTCTGTCACTGTCGTACAAAACTAATCATAGATAGATAAGCACAGCTACATTACAGTAAGATTTCATTTTGTCATCATGCAGGCCCTATTTGCCAACCCCCCAAGCCAAAAAGCTCCCACCCACATACCATAAAAACCACATACAAGACAATACAAAAGAGCGTTGTTCAAAATGGCAACACTAGACCCAACTCAAAAGCCCATCAAAAATAGAATACATATGAATTTTAGTATATTCTTCTAGTGGAATAATATATAACCATGAACACATAAGATTAAATGTCAAAAACACAGCAAATTATACAAGAAGATATTCATTAGGGTTCCATTTATATACAGTTTAAAAGCAGGCAACATTAAGATGTAGTAAAAATAATTTTTAAAAAATTGTACGAGCCATATAAAAGTGTATAAAGGTCATAAAAGTGCATATTCCTTGGGAAAAGAAGGAACATAAAAGAGGCTTGAGGGTGGCATAATGTTCCATTTCTTGTTTTGGGTGGTGGCACATGGTGTTCAACCTCATTATTGTACTTTTACCTGTAAATATATCTGCTATATAGGTACATGTGTAATATGACTTACAATATAAACACTTAAATTATACAGATTTGAAGAAACAAATGATTCATTTAAACAAATACATTAAGTAACCAATTGGTACCAGTACCTGCTAGGAAACAAAGTGGCCCACAATCTGACATGGAAGACAGATATGTGAACCAGCTACAAATTCACTGGGGCATTAACAATGCACACAGTTAAGCAGTTAAGGGTCACGTTAAGAAAAAAAGACTTAAAAGAAAATGGACTTAAAATAAGGAATAATAATAAAAAGAAAGGATAGGGAGTATAGTGGATAAACAATAGATGTCTACTTGTACAAATCAGAATCCTAGGACTCGTCCTTCATGCTTCTGTTTCACTCATTTCTACCTTCCTCACATGACTGTCTGATTTTCAAGACCTTTCAGCTCAATTCATTGAACAACTTTTAAATGTACCTCCTTAGTATGAGCCTGGAATAGAAAGCAAGATTTTGTCTCCAATAAAATCCACAAAATAATGAAGACACCTTTTAACTCATTTGTTGTTTTATCTATATCTTATGCTACAGCAAATGAAAGGAAGAGATGAGTATCCTAAGACAAAATTGTAGCACTGAATCCTAAAACTGCCAAAACAGAGATACCTGAGTCAGAAACTTCTTTTAAATTAATTTACTAAGACAATGAAAGAAAAAAATTCTGTTCTTCAAAGAACTTCACAGATGCAGAAAAAGAAATACATCTATCTAACTAATTATTCAGAAATCATCAGTGAGTAAAAAAAAAAGTATGGAATCAATAGAAAGTAGCTCCACCAATGATTCAACAATCAGATAAACAGGTAAAGCATGGTGGTGCCTGCCTCGAATTCTAGTACTTGAGAGGCTGAGGCAGGAGGATCACTGTGAGTTGGAGGTCAACCTGGGCTGCTTAGTGAGATTAAGGTTAGCCTCGACTGTATAGTTAGACCTATCTCAACAAAACAAACAAACAAAAACAATCAGAAAAACACTAATGGTGGGATAATCAATCAGCCAACTACACAAAGACTAATCTGTTCATGACTTTTCAAACTTAGCAAAATGGGAAGTAGCTAACTTAGCAGCACTTTCAAGAGTGAACCACCTGCACAGGGAAGGATTAAACATGTCCGGCTAAACTCATTTTTAAATCTTCAAAATATAAGCCCCCATAACAAAACTCAAAATAAATGTATGAGAAACCTTAGAGCATAAACATAAAGTAATTTTACCTCATTTAAAATGAAGATCTACAAAGTCACTGCAAACAAATTTTTGGTTAGAATATGACACAAAGTTCAAATTTTAGTCATCTACATAGAAATATAAAGAAATGCTCCATACAAATTACAAAATGGTACAAAGTACCTGGGCCATGTCTTCAGTCTCCCGACCAAAATGAACACTAGTTCTGGACTTAATTCTTTTATTTCCCAGTGGATCATAGTTCTTGAGAGGTGAAGTCGGAGAAAAATGGTGACTTTCTGCAATTGAAAGGTAAGGAAGGAAGTTAAAACTATGCATGAAAAGCAACCATCCAAAACTGTACCTTGTGCATGCACACCAAATATGGATATACACGCATATCCTTAATTTAGACTGTTTCCTAAGTACTGAACTTGCTGTGGCCACAGAGTTCCACAATACTGGTACTAAACTGGCTCTTAAAACAGAATAACAGAACTAATCTGGAAACAGAACATGCCAAACATTTCAATGTTTTGTTTTTCAAAAAAAAAATTTTAAATTAAAATAATTACATTTTTAAAAACCATATTCCTCCCTAAAATATAATTTAATACTAATGAGTCAGAATGTTGCATGTAATAAATTAATCTAAATTCTAAACAGTGTATAAGAAATCAGTAGAAGTCAACTAACTACTTAAAAAGTCAATGATAGTGTCCAACTTTGAATCATTACTATGATGATCAACAGCAATATTAATGCAAGGTACTAATGTTCAGTCTATCTAAATCAACTCCTCTTACCAAAGAGTCTTCTGTTCTAACATGAATCTCAGTGCTACAGGATGGAATAAGATTAATTATAGACAAACTCAGAATTTTATAACTTTTAACCTAGCCATTAACATTTTGCTTCATGCGGGCTAGAGATTTAGCTCAGTAGCATAAGCGCCTGCCTGGCAAGCACAAGGTCGTAAGTTTGATCCCCGGTACCAAAAAAAAATTTTTTAGCCTCACCCCAAGGGTAAAATTCATCTGTTCTTAACAAGTGTTATAGAACAGTACACAATCAGACATTTGAAATATTATTGCACTAGGACAAGATCACTAACCTAGAAAACATACAATATAGTAGATCTTACTTGTATATTTGATTCTTTGGCACCAATTACAATTCAAGTTTTCTCAGGTAAAGTTCTGGATAATCTACAGAGTCAGAAAAATTAAAACTAACAGACTCGGAATAACAAAGACCCTTTAATAAATTTCTAAATACACACTATAAAATCCTTCACAACTACATGTTCTAACACTTATTCTAGATGCGTATTTTTTCCATGGATTAAACATATTCAATATGTACTTCAAAAATCTTTTACAAACTATTTTCAGAACATTTGAATAGTTTACCTGCCATTGAGCTAGCATCAAAGTCACTTGCACTTAGACTGGTAACAGACATACTTCTCCCTCTTGAGTTTCTCAATAAACGCTGACTCCGCAGTTGGCCTATTGATTGTTCCAGGCTTTCTTTTAACTAAATTATAGAATATAATGAAGGGAGAGTTATTCTTTTTAAAAAAACATCCGAATATAAATAGACTACAGATTTTAAAATGCCTGGTTTCCTCAAGAAAATAAATTATCAGAGACATTTTGAACTAAGTTATGTAGGGAAATATAAAAATGGCAAACATAAACATTTTAAAACCCAATGCTAACATCTGGTTTTAAACGACATCTGTCACTGACTATGCCATTTTTCTATTGATAGAGCATAGGAAAAACGTCTACTCTAAGACTGAATGTCTAATTGATGTATCACCCAGACAAAGAAACATAAAATAACACATACAAAACAAAAGAGCAAGCCTATTCATTCTTTCAGACCCCAGATCTGTAATAAACAGGAAACTGAAGGCTGTCAGAGCCAGCTGTTAAAAAACAATGTACACTGCCCAACTCTGTATCAGAATGTGACTTTCATTCAAAGACTTCTAAACCTAGAAAACTGTTGAGACAGATGTTAGACTGTCAGTTCTCACTAGAGATTACTGCCATCCAAATGCTCTCTTTCTTCGAACGATTAGGGAATCTGCAAGCAGCAGACAAGGAAACACATTTTTAGACCTAAAGAGCTATTTTAAATAAAAAACATGCTAAATACTGACAATAATGGCCAGAGCTATACAACACTTACAGACCTGAGAAGATTCAAGAAATACCAAGGGAACAAAGATTAAAGCCAAGGAAAATCCCCATTCATTGGGACTGCATAGTCTGATAGTCAAAGTTCCGTCTGAATTGCTGAAAATGTTCTGCTTTTAGATATCTTATCCATGGATGATAATAAATAATAACTTTTGAAATACTGAATGGAAAAATAAAACAACTCATCTAAAACTCTTTAAATAGAATGTTTAATAAAACTAAATGAGAAACCTAGGTTACCTAAATTTCCCAGGATTAAAAGATAGAACCAACATTTATGGAGAGGACAAGGTGGGTAACTTTGGAAACCCTACATAAAGAAATCCCCACTGACCCAAAAGCACAGGTTAAATAGAATATGAGTCACAAATGAAGCAAATTTTTTTCATTCCAAGATTGTTTAAGGCTAAAACAATCTAAATAGAAAGAACATTCTAGTTCTTTCAGGAATCTATCTCTTTTGTTCCTCTCATTTCTGAAGGAAAAAAAAAAAAACTAACATTTTTCATTCCCACCTGCTTCCCTAACATTTTGCATGGGATACCACCCTGCCTTACCATATTCCTCAGGCATAACACTCACGTAATCTACAGAAATATACAAAAGAAGGCCAAGAGAACAAAAAGCCTACTGGATGGAGAGTAATGTAAATTTAAAAAATAGATAAACAGACCAGACAGCCTAAAAAGCTGAGGGCTCCTGAACTGTGGTTTTGGCAGCGTCTTGAATTGACTGATAGTTCTGACCTTAGTCTCTCCACTTCCAAGGCACCTCTTTGGAATCAGCTGTCACCTTGAAGGAGTACCCTTCCCAACTGTAGGACTTAGCTTCTGTACTCCCTTATCTCTTACCAGATCTTTAAAAAATCCTTCACTGTCATAGCAGGACTTTCATGGGTTCATAATATTGTACTTTTTTTTTAACTTTTTTTCCATCTTTCTAGTTCTTCTCAGTAGGAAAACTGATCCAACATAATCTTGCTTACTAATGCCAAAACAGAACTTTCCAGTATTCTTCTTATTGGGCTTATTTACTAACAAAATTTAAGCTGGAACTAAAAGTATTTTAATAAAATGAATTTTCACTGATACAAACACATACACACAAAACCCACTGGAGGACACATAGAAAAATATTATACAACAAGAGAAATGAAATATAACATTAAAATCTAGGAAAAATAAAAAGCATTGGAAAATTAATCATTTCAGAAAAAGATAAAAATATAGAAAAATAAATTGGTAACCTGATTTCAAAACTATAAAAGAGATCTATCCTAAGCCCTTGGGAATGCACAGGCTGGTGTTCAAAGCCCAAACGATAGAATGTAAAAGGCAGATGAGTGAAATAAAGACTATTTTAAGTTATTCCTATAAGCTTCACAGAAATAGCAGATCCTTTCCCTAACACATAAAATTGAAAATCTAACAGAATTAACATTTACACTTGAAATGGTAACAACTCAACAGATACTGCATAGAATCTGATGGCAATATAGGAAAACAATCTAACACCTAGAGTACAAAAGCAAAAGAATAAAATACAAAGTCACAAAAATTGCTTTAAACTCTTTAGGACCATAACTCCTAACTAGGTTCAAACCCAAACTAAACTTTAAATAAAAACAAAGGAATACAATAAAAAGCAAGCTAACAATTTTCTAGAACAGGTGATAGCATTTTGCTAAACCAAATCAATACACAATCCGAGATTGACCACAGTGGTACACATTCTGATGAGTCTAATACCACTACCACACCACACATCAAGCGATGATTCCATTTCACTCATTTCCCCTACCTGAAATACTATAAAGATAGGCACAGGGAACATGATTATTTTCAGGCATATTTTCATATCATATTAATATAAATACATCATTTACAGATTACTTCTTTTACTTCTTTTAATATTACACTAAAAACAAATGAATCAGTGTGATGAAACAGTATGAATACAACTAAAACTTAGGCTCCTAATTTGAATAGAATGCTTCTTTATTAAGTACATGTGCTATCAAAGCAAGCACATAAGGTTGTTTATTTAGATCAAGACACATTTTTACAGTCAAGAATCAAAGGCATGGAACCTCTCAGACACGCAGAGTGGCCTGGGCTGTTTGGATTGAAAGTCTACGCAGACCTGCATTTCTGCGCCACTATTTCGGACTGGTAGGCCCGCCCTTCATCCACAGGGAACTGCCTGGAGACCGGCATCTGAGCCAGGTCTGTTTGGGCCCGTAGCCCCACCCTTCACCCCCAGGAAGTCTCCCAGAAAGCAGCATCTCGGCCTGTCTCTTTGGGACCCGAACCTCTCGGACCCACAGAGTGGCCCGGGCTGTTTGGATCGAAAGTCTGCACAGACCTCCATCTCAGCGCGACTGTTTGGGACTGGTAGGGCCACCCTACAACCGCAGGGAACTGCCCGGAGACCGGCATCTGGGCCAGGTCTGTTTGGGCCCATAGCCCCGCCCTTCTCCCCCAAGAAGTCTCGCAGAGACCAGCATCGCGACCTGTCTCTTTGGGACCCGAACCTCTCGGAACCGCAGAGTGGCCCGGGCTGTTTGGAT